>JBCEWE010000486.1:1327500-1547500 GCA_039877035.1 Silurus lanzhouensis | reverse complement strand
AATAAATATACCCAAAGTTTGACAATTTCAAAGATGTGAGAAATTGCCCAATATGACCTAAATTCAATTCGGTGTTAATGATTATAGATTTATTTTATTTATGAAGGATTGCAATTACAATTGAAAAAACTATAAAATTTAAAAATATAAAGGATTTTATTAAACATATGTTTGAATTATACAAGAATGTGTTTTTTTATTATCATAATTTAATCCTTAATTTTTTTTAAATAGACAAAAGCTACACAATTTCAATAGCTAATAAATTTCTAATAGTAGCTATTAAAAAATAATGTTATTATTCATTTTTCACCATCAAAAGCCCACTTTTAAATAGCTTACGATTTCTCAGACAATGGGAGGAACGTTCTTTGTGCACTCTCCTTACTAGTGGATGGCACATGAAGGTTGCAGTGTAAATGTATTCAAGCCTCACATATCTGCAAGTGTTACAGTGTGCAACTAAACCCCTGTTTCCTCCTCTGTGGTGTGGAGATGGAGGGGGCAGCGATGGGCAGCTGTTGTGCCAAAGGGGGCCCCTGAGCTCCCTGTGTTATCTGAAACCCACCTGCCACTCCCACTGCCTCCCAATCCTCAGTCCTGTGTGTGTGTGTGTGTGTGTGTGTGTGTGTGTGTGTGTGTGTGTGTGTGTGTGTGTGTGTGTGTGTGTGTGTACACACCACCGAGTGAAACAGCAACAGGAGCCAATGTTTTCCCGCCTGAAAGTTAGGCCGAAAGAAAGCCATATGAGGGCATTGGGGGAGGGGAGAAGCAAAGTGTCCCAGTAGATAAACTCTTCCTTTAAAATAATTCCCTTTCACAACTTTGGGATCACACGATTGCAAATTTAAGGTGAAGGTAAAGCCTTAAATTAAGCTATTTTTTCCACATTTTCACAGATTTGAGTCAATGATCAAAGAATGCATTTTTACATAAAACAACAAAAGCTATTTGTTGCTACTGTCATGTAAGACCTAAAGCTAGTGTCAAACTGTGAGTTTACAGTGGACTTTTAAGATTATAACTAAATAATAATACAAACTTGGAAAAATCTTACAATATGACGTTATGATGTGAAAACAACCATCAGATTATCATATGAATACCCTCTCATCACATATACTGTATACCCTATATAAGCAAAAGTAAGTTGGAAAACTGTTTCAGCCATTTGTTACTCTTCTTCAAACTGTAAGCACAAAGTTGGAGGCACACAATTGTAAAGGATGTCTTTGGATGCAATAGGGTTTAATTTCCCTTCATTTGAACCCAGAGGCCCAAACTTCCAGCACAATGCTCCTGTGCACAAATAGAGCACAATGAAGATGTGATTTAGATGTGTTGAAGTGGAAGATCTTTCATGTCCTGCTATAGAGCTCTGACCTCAACCTATTCAACACCTTTGGGATAAACTGTAACGCTGACTGCACCCCATGCCTCCTCACTCTACATCAGTACCTGACTTTACTAATGCCCTTAAATCTCCACAAGCACACTCCAAAAACTTACTGGAAGATTGGAGGTTATTATAACAGCAAATGGAGATTTAATGTGGAATGGGATGTTCAAAAAGAACATACCAATCTTATGTCAGGTGTCTATGAACTTTTGTCAATATAGTGCACATACTATTAAATAAAATTAATCCAAACCATATATACAGTACATACTTTTAAAGAAAATATGACTATTAAAGAAAATATGACCTTCTCTTAATGTCATCAATCAGCTTAGTTCAGGTTTGTGTGGAAAATCCTTAGAATAAGTGATATGTTTAGAGAAACGTGATTTGAAAGGGAAATGTGAAACGGGGGATTTAGAAACGCTCTGTAGCTGTGTAATAGAGGTAATAATAAGGGAAACTTTGCAACTTACTGATGGGTTGGGCTCTTAAGTGTATACATATATTATTGTATCAATTAATGTGAACATGCAGTAATTATTAATTGCTTTTTAACATGATCACATTTGTAGCTGCTTTATTGTCAACCTAGATACATCACCATTTGCTTGCTTAGAAATAAGTTTCTGAGCAGCATTTACACTGATATTTTAAGGAAAAATGGTTCCAACACTGCCAGAACTCTGTCATAAGCAGTCTTTGGTAATAGTGTCTATTATAAAGTGTGATTTTTGTTGGTGATTAAAAAAAGCATCAAACCGTCTTACATACAAAAAATAGTGGGTTATTAGTTGCTTTATTTTAGTTATAATTTAGATCTACATGTAATACATATGTAATAAAAGGTTATTATATATTGTAGTCTGTTGGTTTATTTGTGGTTACTATTTGTTTTATGATAAACATTTAGAAAGAATGAGAAAGGTGTGCTCAGAAACATTAGCTCCCACTTTTGACAAACAATTAAATCAAATAAAATTCATTTATTGAATTTTATTTTTATTCAGACAGACAGACAGACAGACAGACAGACAGACAGACAGACAGATAGATAGATAGATAGATAGATAGATAGATAGATAGATAGATAGATAGATAGATAGATAAATGGTAATGTTACAGCAACCAACTCAGATATAAAACACAGTACAAGCAACAAGATGGAAAAGAATATTAAGGGTAATTTAAATAAAAAGCTAACAATGGTGGGAAAAAAAAGAAAAAATTATTATTAAATAAATAAACAAAAAAAAAATTCAAGCTTGATTTAAAGTCATGGCACCCAAAATAAATTCAGTAAAATATAGCATAAAGCCTGGGGTGATTTTTGGAGCTATTTCAGACTCCATTTTGGATCTTCTACAACAAATTGCTTCTTGGTGCACAATTAAATAAAACTTCTGAAACTCGCATACTTCATTTATAAGAAAAAAATAACAGAAGGAATAGCGCTACACGCATTCCGAGACAATTCCTCATATGTAACATGGACGATTTATGTAATTACATAAGGTTTTTTTTTTTAAGCCACTGTAAATTGTTTCACAAAACAGGCGCCATTTTGGTCCCAGCCGTTCACCTTTGTGGTCATTTTTAACCCAGATTTCAAAAACGGTAAACATATAACTATATAATTAAGGGAACATTTTAGGATCGTGTTTCGATTTAAACCCGAAATGGATATAGTTCTAAATTTCCAAACAACCCGCTTTGTATTTTTTTTTAAACACACGACTCACGGCTGAAACAAATACCCACTCCATTGATTGGCACACACAAGCACCCAACAGGTACGTTGCTATGATTTGAAATCGCATTGTCGTCCCGATGAGCCAACCAGCTCACGAGGGAGGCGGAAAAGGGCGGGGCTCTCGACCCCAAACGCCAATCAAGTGAAGGCGTAAGGAAGAGAGGGGGCGTGACCGTGCGCTCTATACTTATGATGATAAAGTGAATAAGGGGGAAGAGAAGGGGGGAGAATCCAATCCGGTTTGAGCTAGTTTGTGTTTCGATGGGACGGTAACGTCTTCCTGCGCTGAAACCTGCCTGTCTTTTTTTTTACCGAGCTAACTAACCACTGTTGTTACCTATTTTTAGTCTCTTTGGCGTCCTTATTTTCACCCTCTTTCTTGTAGCCTTTTCCTATTTTTTTTTCTTTGTGTTAAACACCTCAAAACCAGCCATGCCCAAAAGGAGCAAAGTAAGTACTCTGTGTGATACTTGGGGATTCTCTTTGATCGGTGTTTTAATCGGTCTGAATGTCCGGAATGTGAGGTGTAGTGCATTGTTTTAAAACATGCATTAATGTGATTATTCGGTTTCTTTGCAGTAACGCGAATCCGGGTTGCACTCTGAATTCATTTCTGTGCACAAAATGTTTTGATTTGAGAAGCGATTCGTTTCGGTGTGCACAGATTTCCATGCGATTCTTACGGCGATTCGCGTTCTCAAGAATGCACGCATTTTATGAATCAATAAGTGACTTTTTTTCTTACGAATATTATTTTCATGTGCACTGTTTACAAATAGACGAAGTAGCTCTGGATACATGGATCTAGACAAAGGGGTGTAGCTGAGGGGGGATCTTCTACTTTTCGATTATTTTCTCAGTAACCGGGATAAATGCACGATAAAAAATTGTAGGTTTTGAATTTTTAACTTAAACGATTGTAGTTGTTTGTATATGTTTTATGGCTAAAAAAAAATCGATCCTTGTGTTTTGGAAAATGGTCGTGGCCCCATCGGTTTTATTTATAATTTTCTACAAGAATAACAACCTACATGTGAAAACAAAGGTTTATAAAGGCTGTATTGGTTTCGACTTCAATTGTGTATACATGTGTGTGTGTATATACGTGTATCCGTGTGCTTGTAGTCGATGCACATCGTCGCCATAGCTGAGGATTCGTGCAAATCTGTGGTTGTAAAAATGGCGAATCTCACACACCGCGGCGACTCCTCTGTATTCTGGCGTTTCCCTTTTTCTATATAACGTCACTAAACTATCTGGAAATATGTCGTAGAAATAAAATGAAAAATCTCTTAAAACATAGTTATTTTTTGGAACGACATTTTTTAATCGTATTTCTTTAATTAAGTCGTCGGCGTTGCTGAACAGATTAGTGTGGAAGGGGGCGGGGCTCGCAGTTCCCTCCTTCTCCCTCGTGCGCACACAAGCAGCCAGTCAGCACAGCGCGTGCAGAAAATGGCGGGCTTTTGAGATCAACATGAGTGGGGTTTGTTAGGCAAGGGGTGGGGGCGGGGCTTCAGGTTTAACAACACAGCCGCCAATAAGATTTGTATATTTAGCATTAAAATAATCACTTTTTTACTCTTTATATGTTCAGTTTATGGTTTTGCTATTGTCATTAAGAATGATGTGTCGTCTTCTGGATTCTAACTGATTGTAATCTCTTTGTTATCCAGGCGAACAATGACACCGAAGCCAGCGAGGTAAGTTACTGTGTAGTTTTTCCCCTCCCACTACTCAGAGTTATGATGTCACAAATTCACAAGGCTCTTTGTTGTTTTTCAGCCTAAAAGGAGATCGGCGAGATTGGTAAACGTAAGTAAGCCACGGGCAAGTAATGACATTTAGCTGATTTTTCTCACACAATTTTAGTTTAAATGAAAAATGTTTTTGAACAGATGTCATAATTTTATTTTATTTTCAGAAGCCGGCACCTCCTAAGGCAGAGCCAAAGCCAAAAGCAGCAAAGGTAACAACTAGACATAATTTCATTTTACTTTCTTGTTGAAAGTATATCAGTATATCTACTTTATTAATTAGTAATAATGTTGGGTGATTATTGTAAAAAAAAAAAATTTGTTGCAGAAGGCACCTGTCAAACCCAAAAAGACCAAGGAACCCAAGGACGACAAGCCCAAGGACGAGGAGAAGAAGGAGGAAGTCCCTGCTGAGAATGGCGAGGCAAAGGCCGACGATGAGGTAAGTGATGTTTAAAGAGAATGTGGGTCTTTGTTATGAAACAAACAAAACAAAAAGGATGAGCTGTAATACTTGTGTTTTGCTCTTTTTAGGCACCAGCAACAGAAGAGTCGGAGAAGAAGGATGATGCAGCAGAATAACATCTTGTCTCGAACCAGTGCTCCCTGTACCTCTCTTCTTGTACAATTCAGGGGAATATTTTTATCTACTATTTTCTAAAGGCAGTTTTTTTTAGTAGTTTGATTGTAGAGACACATTTTTTATGAAAGCTACAATGCATTTTAAGGGGGATTCATCCCATCCCATTTGTACATCCAGAACAGTTAATGTCTGTCATTTCCTCTTTTCAAAGTGGGAAAGAGTTACGCCATTGGTGCGCTCACACACACATTGCGCATGGCGTTTACAAAGACAGTTGGACAGCTTGCCCAAATGACTAACATTCCATTGGCTCAATGAGGGATTTTTTGTTGTTGTTGTTTGTTTGAATGTGTATAACCTGTTATGTATGTGTGCGCGGAGGGGAGGGGTGCAAATCACTCATTGTTTTTTTTTTTCTTGTTTATAATAAGGCAGATTACCTAGGACGTTTGTAAACTGTGTTCTATATGTTAATTTTTGTACCAATTCTGCTTAATAAACCTACTTTGTAGTACTGGAGATCCTCCATCAGGCCTGTGCATCATCACGTTTTGTTGTCTTTCCTGTGATAGCGCCACAATAGATCTATATAGCAGCTGTGAAACGATCTTCAACTTTATATGCAGCGTGTAACGGTACCTTGTCCGGACGTGGCTGAGGTTGAATCCTTGGCAAAGCTAAGATGCTTTTGAAACTTGGCCACCTGTCTCGGGCTGGTCCGACGATTAAATGTAAGATCTGGCTAACTGTACAGCATTCGACCAGCAGTAGCAATATACACGTGCAACTACAAATGTACAGTTTCTTTCAGATCATTGTTTATAGATGTATCTCTGTGTATTGTTTGATTTAAGCGAGCCAATAAAAATTGTTTGTGACACCTGTTTCTCCCACTTTTATTATCCTCAATGATTGGCTCACATAAATAGCACATAACTAATGTAGAGCTGCCTTGTTAGTATTACATTATAAACATCTGCAATACTTCTACTTTTAAGTAGGATAATATACAAGTTTATTTGGTAATTAGTCTGACCCCCCCCCTGTTGGTTCATTGTACTAAAGCTTCATATTCGGAATATAAAACGCTTAAAATTTCCGTTTAAAGGTAAAACATAAAACTTCATTTACACCAAGTTTTCTTCCAGCTATTGCTGTGATTTAATTCTGCTTTTGGTCAAAACAAGTATGAAAGTACAGTGTACATTCCTTAAAAATGTCTGTCTTCTATATTAACTTTGTCCATTTTTGTGTCCCTTTATACAAATTATATTTGATAATAGTCTACATTATGGATAAAGATCACTGATTCTGTCTGGTTTTACCAGCAAAAAACTAGGTTCTGTAAGATGCCTGCTTCCATTATAGAACTGGCATACCGAAGAGCGCTGATTCAGCAAATTTTTTTACATTATTATATTATATTTATGGTTGCTTGTTACCGTCCCTGTGCTGTCTATAAGAGGTGACAGGAGATACGGGGCATTATGGGTGTATCACAGAAATAGGAAGCAAAAGATGGGATGGTGAATAAAAAAGAAGATAGACTTCATCTCTACAAAGAAGTCAGTTAATTTTTCTATACACATCTACATTAGGTTTGTACATAATTTATACTGCAGCTTTATATTAAAACACATGTTAAATAAGGGCTTATTTACAGGGAAGTATATGTAAGATATAAGCTAAATCTAATAATGAAAAAAGTGTACTTAGCAAAAAAAAAAAAAAAACAATCATTGGTATTTTTCTATGAGGACATAAAAAAAAAAAATTAATAAAAAAAAAGTTAAAAGTGTCTCTAGTATCAGTGCTTTGTAACAGTATGGAAAAGTCTTTAGGATTACTCTATTAGGTGTCTCTATAACTTTCTTATTGTTTCTGTAACTTTGACAGAAAATGAAATAGTTTTTGAGGTGGGAATAATGTAATGCTTCATTAAAAAGTGTGTCATTCTTTACTAATAAAACAATAATAATAGGAAATGTGCTTAAGTATAAGAAGATATGAAAAATAAAGCACTTTGTAATTTCCTGTTCTATGCAAATAGTCAACATTCGTTTTCTTTATTCTTTACTAATTTTGATATATACAAGAATTACACTGAATTAATTTAAAAGTCATCTTTGTGATTGAAATTAAACTTTTTATTAGAAAGACAGAATACGGATGATGGATTAGATGTAAATGCCAGTTTGTAATGAGAGAGTGTATTTTACGGCAGTTTGCACTCACTGTTTTATTACAGTGGAATAAGTTGTGGTGTGTGTGTCTATTAAACAGGATTATAAGGGCCGGGTTTGTGTATGCGATTGAAAGATTCTTCTGGCATTCACTTCTTGTGCCGAGAAGTGAATGCAAGCTGTTGTCTATTTAAACTTAGACTATAGTAGACTATGTGTGATGAAACCTTTTTTTTTTTTTTAAATCAGTGTCTCAGGTCAGGTGGGCTGATTAGAGCACGATGTGACAGAACAGATCAATAAAATCACACAATGGCGAAACTTTATCATATCTTGATGCATTTACGTTACAAAAGTAAGAAAAAGATACAATAATATTCACTGAGAAAGAACAAAAATTGAATATACTTCTAAAATACTAAAATATCATTTATATTTGTGCTCTAGTGCATGTAATCAGCCAAGACATTTCCAAAGTATGTTTCCTAAGTTAAAGCTACAAAATAATCAATATGGACAAAAGTTTGTGGACACCAGACCATAAGCTTTTAAATGCTTTTTGAACATTTAATTCCACATTTATTTCCCATTTCCTGGTATAATAACCTCAACTCTTTTGGTAAGATATTTTAACAGACTTTGGAATGTGGTTGTGGATATTTGTGCTCATTCAGTCAAAAGAGTGTTAGTAAAGATATTGCTACATGTACAGGTAGTGATGTAAGGTGAGGAGTCAGTATTCCAATTTACCCAAAATGTCTTCAGCAGTTTTGAAGTCAAAGCTCTATAGTAGGCTAATGGAAAGCCACGCAAGTTCTTCCACTCCAAACCATGTAAACCATATCTTCATAAAACTCAATACACAGTGGCATTGTCATGCTGGAACAGGTATGGTCTCCTACTTCAAACGAAGGGAAAATGTATAGCATCCTAAGACATCCTTTACAATTGTGTGCTTCCAACCTTGTGGTAACAGTTTGGGGAAGAACCACATATTGAGTGGAGTCTTACCAAACCACCCACAGATAAAAAGTGATTCTGGTTGTAATCAAACAATCCTACAGATGTTTATGTGATTCCATTAAAGACCTGGATGTTGTCCTATTGTTGTTTTTATTATTAAATATGTTTATTGTTATTTGTTATGTAGATTAGCCTTGAAGTCACAGGTGCAATACAGAACACAATGAACGTGAATGGTGTTTGACCTGGAAGGGCTCACACATTTGCACAGAATATTTCCAGACCTTCTTGTAGCTATAACTTCCCATGACGGTAGTCCTAATTTAATCCAGATGCTGCCCCTGGGTCTAACCTCCATCTAAAGTGCTGCTACCAAAAACCTGACAAAATGGTTACCATGACCTTGAAAACATGTATGGGCATATAAACGTTCACAGATTTAGGCTTTCAAAAGAAAAATACAAACACTTGTACGCATTTGGGAATTGGGAATGTTGCATTAATTATTTTGATAACAATAAAGAAATGAAGTCAAAGCTTTATAGGAACAAATAAAAAATAATATTTCTTTAATTTTTTTAGGCCGTCATGCCATATATGAGAAGAGGGAAAAAAAGGGGAAACAATTACATTTGGAAAACTTAAAAATTAAGGACCAATTTTATGTCTCTCATTAGATATAATAACGGTATTAGGAATTGAACTCAACTGTACAATAAGTTGGATTGTTTCTCATTTTACTATAAGTTTCATTTAACTAGAATTGTAAATAAATAACATTATTAGTTAAGCAAAGTACATAGAAAGGTCTTCCATTTGTTCTATTAATTTATTTAAATATAAATTTATTATTGGCCCACATCCCTCAGTCAAATTTGACTTTGTGAAAAGTTTGGGCACCTCTGGCCCGTAGGCATATTTAATTTCACTATGTCCCAAAGAATTCCACAATGAATGTTCCACACAAACAATAAAATACCTATTAATTACACAAACACTCCTATGTAAATTTAAACCTCTACAACTGTCATACCTGAATAAATCGGCCTCTTAATTCCATCATTGTAAGGCCACAACTATAGAAACTAGAAGTCGACAGATTGATTGGCCGGTTAATTAACCAGGCCATTTTTTTTTGCCATTTTTAAATTAATTTCCCCTGCTGATTCGACTAAGGGTAGGCATAGGTACAAAAAACTAGTAACCAGTGCACTGATTGAAGAGGCTTGTGTTGTTCAATAAATGTTTAGGCAATTTTCTGTATCACATCTAATTAATTAAGAACTATATTTTATGCCATGAAGGGGGGAAAAAAAGAAAATCTGCCAAACATATTGGCCTGAAAGTTCGCCATCATATACACTGAACAAAATTATAAACGCAACACTTTTTAGTTTTTTTGCCTCCTCTTTCCATGAGCTGAACTCAAAGATCTAAGACTTTTTCTATGTACACAAAAGGCCTATTTCTCTCAAATATTGTTCACAAATCTGTCTAAATCTGTGTTAGTGAGCACTTCTCCTTTACCGAGATAATCCATCCACCTCACAGGTGTGGCAGATCAAGATGCTGATTAGACAGCATGATTATTGCACAGGTGTGCCTTACGCTGGTCACAATAAAAGGCCACTCTAAAAAGTCAATACCAGTTTTACGGTATTGGGGGGGTCCGGGGGGTCAGTATGTGGTGTGGCCCCTATTTGCCTTACGCAAATGAGGCCGAGAACATCTCTCCAAAGTGCCAGACACCATCGAATTTGAGCATTTGTGCACTCAAGTCAATTACAACGATAAACTGCAGTCAGGCCAAAACCCCGATGAGGACGATGAGCATGCAGATGAGCTTCCCTGAGACGCTTTCTAAAAGTTTGAGCAGAAATTCTTCGCTTATACAAACCGACTGTTGCAGCAACTGGGTGGCTGGTCTCAGATAATCTTGGAAGTGAAGATGCTGGATGTGGAGGTCCTGGGCTGGTGTGGTTACACGTAGTCTGCGGTTGTGAGGCCGGTTGGGTGTACTGCCAAATTCTCTGAAACGCCTTTAGAGATGGCTTTATGGTAGAAAAATGAACATTCAATCCCAGGGACATTCCTGCAGTCAGCATGCCAATTGTACGCTCCCTCAAAACTTGCGACATCTGTGGCATTGTGATAAAATTGCACATTTTAACATTCCCTAAGGCACACCTGTGCAATAATCATGCTGTCTAATCAGCATCTTGATATGCCACACTGTCAGGAAAACTCCTACAGCTCCTCTCATGCACGCCCCACCCACACAGAGCACATCGCCTAACACCCTAACTAAGACTGTGTGGACCGCGCCCCTCCAGGGCGTACCCCGGATGTTCATCTCACTCTCTCCCGCTGCCGTTACTCCGGGGTCTTGGCTCCCACCCTCTTCTAACCCGGCTTGCCTCCAATCGTAATTGTGTACCGTGTGTTGTTTTCCGTAATAAACTGAAGCTCCGTTCTTCACAGCAAAACACACACCTGTGAGGTGGATGGATTATCTCAGCAAAGGAGAAGTGCTCACTAAAACAGATTTAGACAGTTTTGTGAACAATATTTGAGAGAAATAGGCCTTTTGTGTACATAGAAAAAGTCTTAGCTCTTTGAGTTCAGCTCATGAAAAATGGGAGCAAAAAAAAAAGTGTTGCGTTTATAATTTTGTTCAGTGTATATTGGTCAGTGGCTGCCCTAATTTAAAAATGTTGGTCGATTTCTAATAGAAACCATCAATATTATACAGAAACGTATTAGACAGGTAGACAGGTATCTCATGCAGTGAGAATAAATGGCATTACTAAAGCAAGAAACCCAATAAACACAATTCAAGAAGTCTCCTTTCACTGCAGCCACAGCTGCACTGCCTGCATACATGCACCTAGGTTTACTTAGCATTTTCTTTGTGTTTTTTTGTGCATTTCTGTTTTCCTAGGGAATTGACATTGAGGCAAATTGTGTGTTTTTGTGAAATTTCTAAAGAAAAGACAATGCAAATGTATTAATGGTTTATAAAGCCATTGTGAAATGAAAAACAGCTATTAAATCCACACACTATATTTGAGCTTGTGCAGTTTGTAGAAGATGAAAAGCTCTGACTAGTGCACTATCCAATCAAAGGCCGTGAAAATGGCAATGTTTTCAGATGCCTGACAGGGACCAAGCCACAGTCTGATTGGTTAAAACAACAGCTTCTAAGCAAGCTGGGATATGCGAAGAACAAAATTTCACTGTGCTGTAATGTATATGTGACAAATAAACGCTATTCTATTCTATTCTATTCTATTCTATTCAACTTAGTGTATACTAGAAAAAGCTTGCAGTGCTCATAGTGCTGGCCTCACGGCAACAAGTGATGTGACAGCTGAAATCTGTATAAAAACTTACCCATTCACTCAGTGACGCAGCACACCCAAAATAAATGCTATGGAAACCATATTAAGAGAATGGACTATTAGGAGAAATCTAATACATATTCATGGACAAAAAATATGTTAAATATGTAGTGATTCTGATAGCGTTTAGGCCAGCAGAGAAGGCCTTGCTGGTCCTGATGGCTTGTTAGAAGACATAGGATTAGCAGCAGAGTTTTACACACTAAATTATATTCTGACACCCTTGAAACCATCTTAAAATCTGCCGAAACTTGGAGGCAAAATCAAAACTCTATTCAACCTTTTTCTTCTTTGTAATATACCTAAAACATTTCTGAACAAATTTCAAACATTACTTTACACTGACTCCAACCCAGCCATTAGGGTTGCACAAGCCAGTGCACTCTTAGTGCCGATCCCAAGCCTGGGTAAATGGGGAGGGTTGCGTTAGGAAGGGCATCCAGCAAAAAACATGCGACAAATCAAATATGCGGATTACAAAAGAGAAATTCATACCGGATCGGTCAAGGCCCGGGTTACCAACGACCACCACAGGTATCATTAGCCAACAGGGTACT
This sequence comes from Silurus lanzhouensis, assembly GCA_039877035.1. Classification (NCBI taxonomy): domain Eukaryota; kingdom Metazoa; phylum Chordata; class Actinopteri; order Siluriformes; family Siluridae; genus Silurus; species Silurus lanzhouensis. The sequence goes on along the minus strand of JBCEWE010000486.1, from coordinate 1,534,904 downwards.
GGTGAAAATTGGGCTACTGTTGGCCGAAGGAGGAGAAGGAGAGGAAGAAGACGTCTACAGAGACGGCAGGGAAAGGAGGAGAGTGGAGGTTCGGGTTGGTACTTTAAATGTTGGTACTATGACTGGTAAAGGGAGAAAGGTAGCTGAGATGATAGAGAAGAGAAAGGTAGATATGTTGTGTGTTCAGGAGACCAAGTAAAAAGGGAGTAAGGCCAGGAGCATTGGAGGTGGTTTTAAACTGTTCTAATATGGTGTGGATGAAAAGAGAAATGGTGTAGGGGTGATTCTGAAAGAAGAGTACAGTAGGAGTGTAGAGGAGGTGAAGAGAGTTTCTGATAGGGTGATGATCATGATGCTGGAAGTTGAAGGGGTGATTATAAATGTCATCAGTGCCTATGCTCCACAAGTGGATTGTGAGATCGAGGAGAATGTAAAATTCTGGAGTGAGTTGGATGAAGTGGTAGAAGGTGTACCTAGGAATGAACGATTGGTGAAGGGAACAGAGGTGATGAGGAGGTGATGGGTAGGTATGGTTTTAAGGAGAGGAATGTGAAAGGGCAGATGGTGGTAGATTTTGCTAAAAGGATGGAAATGGCAGTGGTGAATACTTATTTTAAGAAGAAGGAGGATCAAAGGGTGACGTATAAGAGTGGAGGAAGGTGCACACAGGTGGACTATGTTCTATGTAGGAGATGCAACCTGAAAGAGATTGGAGACTGTAAGGTGTTAGCAAGGGACAGTGTAGCTAGACAGCATCGAATGGTGGTCTGTAGGATGGTTCTGGAGGTGAAGAATAAGAGGAGGAGAGTGAAGACTGAAAGAAGAATTAAATGGTGGAAACTGAAGGAGGAAGACTGTAGTGTGAGATTCAGGGAAGAGGTCAGACAGGGGCTCGGTGTTGCTGAAGAGGTGCTGGATGATTGGGCAACTACTGCAGAATTGATAAGGAGACAGCTGGAAAGGTACTTGGTATAACATCTGGAAATAGAAAGGAAGAGGTTGGCAAAACATGATTGGGATCAACAGAGTGATGAGAAAAGTAGGCCGGAGTACAAGGAGATGCGGCAGCAAGTGAAGAGGGATGTGGCAAAAGCCAAGGAAAAGGCATATGAGGAGCTTTATGAGAAGTTGGAAACTAAGGAAGGAGAAAAGGATTTATACCGATTGGCCAGGCAGAGGGACCGAGCTGGGAAGGATGTGCTGCAATAAAGGATGGAGATGGAAATATGTTGACTAGTGAGGAGAGTGTGTTGAGAAGATAGAGGGAGTATTTTGAGAGAGAGAGAAGGTTGGGTGGTGTGGAGTTGGTGAGGCAGGAAGTGGATAGGATTAGTAAGGAGAGAGTGGAAAGTCGGTTGGACCAGATGACATACCGGTAGAAGCGTGGAGATGTTTAGGTGAGATGGCAGTGGAGTTTTTAACAAGATTGTTTAACAGGATTTTGGAAGAGGATGCCTGAGGAATGGAGAAGGAGTTTGCTGGTACCGATTTTTAAGAACAAGGGAGATGTGCAGACCTGCAGTAATTACAGGGGAACTAAGTTGATCAGTCAAACCACGAAGTTATGTGAAAGAGTAGTGGAACCCAGGTTGAGAGAAGAGGTGACCATCTGTGAGCAACTGTATGGTTTTATGCCGAGGAAGACCACCACAGACGCATTATTTGCTTTAAGAATGTTGATGGAGAAGTATAGAGAAGGTCAGAAGGAGCTGCATTGTGTTTGTGGATTTAGAGAAAGCGTACCAAAGGGTGCCAAGAGAGGAGTTGTGGCATTGTATGAGGAAGTCAGGTGTGTCAGAGAAGTATGTGAGGGTGGTGTAGGACATGTATGATGACATTGTGACAGCAGTGAAGTGTGCAGTAGGAACGACAGACTGGTTTAAGGTGGAGGTTAGCATCAAGTATCGGCTCTGAGCCCTTTCCTGTTTGCAGTGGTGATGGACAGGTTGACAGACGAGTTCAGACAGAAGTTTCCATGTACTATGATGTTTGCGGATGATATTGTTATTTGTGGTGAGAGTAGAGAGCAGGTTGAGAAGAGCCTGGAGAGGTGGAGGTACACGCTGAAGAGAAGAAGAATGAAAGTCAGTGGGAGTAAGACAGAGTACATGTGTGTGAATGAAAGGGAGGGCAGTGGAGTGGTGCAGTTGCAGATAGAAGAGGTGTAGAAGGTGGAGGAGTTCAGGTACCTTGGGTCAACAGTGCAAAAATGGAGAGTTTGTTAGAGAAGTGAAGAAAAGAGTGCAGGCAGGGTGGAGTGGGTGGAGAAGAGTGGCAGGAGTAATTTGTGATTGAAGGGTATCTGTAAGAGTGAAAGGGAAAGTATATAGGACTTTGGTGAGACCTGCGATGTATGGATTAGAGACAGTGGCACTGAGTAAAAGACATGAGGTGGAGCTGGAGGTAGCAGAGCTGAAGATTTTTAGGTTTTCGTTGGGAGTGACAAGGATGGACAGGATTAGAAACGAGTTTAGAGGGACAGCGCATGTAGGACGTTTTGGAGACAAAGTGAGGAAGGCAAGATTGAGATGGTTTGGACATGTACAGAGGAGGGACACGGGGTATATTGGTAGAAGAATGCTGAGGATGGAGCTGCCAGAAAGGAGGAAAAGAGGAAGACCAGGCAGGAGGTTTATTGATGTGGTGAGGGAAGACATGCAGGCAGTTGGGTTGAAAGAGGCAGATGTAGAGGACAGGGGGGACTGAAGACGGATAATCCGCTGTGGCGACCCCTAATGGGAGAAGCTGAAAGAAGAAGAAGAAGAAGAAGAAGAAGAAGACCACTTTACACTGACTCCACTGGCTCACCTTCATCCCAGGGTGCACCTTGGAAATGGCACTCTTCACTAGTTAAGTGATGCGCCCGGCTGTCCACATGATGTGAAAGAAAACTATTCTTTAGACCAGCCCAACTTCTTTAAATTCTCCATGGTCCAGTTCTGTTTCTTACATTTTCATTGTGGGAGTTTTTGGTGGTGTACAAAGGTCAGTAAGCATGGGCTCTCTTTCACAGCTCCATTCACAGCATGCTGTAATGCATAGTGTGTTCTGACTCCTTTATATGAGAGCCACTGATAACTTTTTCAGCTGCTTGTCCCACAGTAGCTTTTCTTTGGAATTGGACAGATGAGCTTTTGCTCCTCACATGCATCAGTAAGCCTATGTCTCTATTACTGGTTTACACAATATTATTATTTGGACCACTTTTGGTAGGTTCTAACTCATGCATACTGGGATAAATCACCTACGATCGGACTGTTTTCTTGTATTCCAAGTCACAAAAGTGTCATTACGAACAGATAAATTATCAATGTTATTTACTTATTCTTAGTCAGTGAATTTAATGTTATGCCTGAATTGTGTAAATAGGGTTGATTGTGCTCATGTCACAGAGCTTAGTCAATGTTGTGGAACTCAAATAGGGCATTTTATAATCTATAATGGATAATTCACGAAAAATGATTTTTCAAAAATACATTGTCAAATGTATTCAAACATAGATAAATAAAAATACTGTATTTCTTGAATCATTTTTTAAAAAGTATTATTATTATTATTATTATTATTATTATTATTATTCAGGGTAGTGTAGTTATAGCAGACAAGGGAACGACAGCAAATGTGTCGGTACTACATTCTCCTGTTAAACAGAGCAAACATCACTTTCGTCACCCATCCAGGTGTTTCTCCTATTTTATCGAATCATCACCAAAACGTAAATATTATATAGTAGATAATACCATTTTATTTTTCCATTTTTCCACGTTATGGTCTACATTTCTTCTCATTTCGAAGAAAGTGCTGTAGTGAATATGAAGTTTATTTTACATCGAGTCAGGAAGTGTTATGTGCTTAAAACGCATACAAAATACGATCTTACTTTGAAAAAAAAAAAAAAAATCAAACTATAACTCTTACTTCCTTTTTGTTTCAAATTTTCAAGATTAAACTCGATAACTATTATTTCTCCAGATATTTTAAAATCGAATCGAAAAACGATTTCGCCCTCTAGCGTTGGCAAACATATTCTGTTCTAGGGCAGCATAACATGGATTCGCCATTTATGCTGACGAGCTCGATTTAAGAAACCATATTTATTTTAATGTTAAACATTTCTAGGAAGTCGTTTAGAAATCAGGTGTAACACTCATGATTTCTGGGCGCGGCAGCGTTCAATACGCATGCGCTGTGGGTGGCAGTTCCTGTAGCACGGAAGGATTACTTCAATCCTTTATTACCAAATATTAAAACGGAGTTTGTGATTTAACGTGCTCTTGTCTAGTAAATCTGTAGGTAGCTTCCGGATTTTGGAAAGCAAAGCGCTCTGGGAAATGGAGTTTGCATTTGAAATGGACGCCGCTGTGCTGTCCAGTATCATCGGTGTAACATTCATGGTTTGCACAGTTCTTGGTTTCATGTTTGAAATTTGCCAATATTTTTACAAAAAATAATTTGGTTTATATTACACCAATTTATAAAGCACATTGTTATTAGTAAGTGCAAAGGTCTACATCACTACTGAAACTATTGACAAATCTGAAGCGCTGATTCCCCCCACAATAACGAGTTTTATAAATGCTGTAGATTAGATATAATCTCAAAGATATAAATTGATCAATAGATGCACACAGAGACTAATATGCAGTGCATCCTCCAGTAAACTTTTTTTTTTTAAAGCACAGAATCACTTCTTTCAGCCTGTATTTGTTCTAATCTTGCTAAACTTCTGTTTGCAACTGTGGCATGAAGATCAGAAAATTTATTACACACCCTTATCCAGAAAGACTTGGTTATTGTAGTTATACAGCTGAACAATTGAGGGTTAAGGGCCTTGCTCAAGGACCTAACAGTGGCAGCTTGGTGGTCCTGGTATCGGACCATGTGATGAGTAATCAAAGCAAAAACCAAGTTAATACCATATTGTCCACAAACTTTTCCATCCAAGTAATCCAACATTTTTACAAAGGCAAGTTCATACATGCAAAGTTAAGTACAATCTAAACAGAATCCTGGGTTTGATTCCAGTGTGGTTCTTGAGGGAGGTCCATGGGCACCGCAAGAGACCCTAGTTCTGTTCTACTGCACCAGGCACTCCGATTAGGTCCGAAAGTGAATCAAGTGGGCCACATTGGGTTGCAGCTCTTTATCATAAATGTGAGCTGCTTAAAGGTGTAGGGCTGCGAAAATGTTAATGCATTCTCCAAAATGTGACCGATTTTGACAGACTATTAGTAAAAGTTTAATTAGCCATGTAATAATGTTTACACCGCCACTATTTATATAATTACTCAATTTGTTTAGCTCTGGCTCCATGGTTTGCTCAGGTTACTAAGGTTTAACTTTCACCACACAAGATTTCAGACAATTAAATAATGTTTAAGTGCATTTTTCACCCCTACACACACCAAAAACATTTGTTCGTTATAATTATTTGCAGCAATGAAAAACAAACTACTCCCTGATCAGATTGAGCAAACCTGCAGATGACAAATAAAAATCACTTTAGTTTTGATGTTCATTCATTCATTTATCTGTTGTAAGAAGGTCAAGAACCATTCCAGGGGCCTTGTATAATGCCCCATGCTCTCTGAACCAAGTACATGTACATGTGACCAGTCTCACTTCTTTTCTTTCTTACCACAAACACTCAGACAACACAGACAAAATCCATTTTCGTTGTTTATTTAACTATACAAAACACAATGATGAGCTAACGATGACGCTGAAAAGAAAGAAAGAAAAAGAGATTAGTATAAACTGGATAACTAATTGCACCCCATAATGCAGGAGTATTATTAAAACCATTATAAAAACTTTATAATGATCACCTCTTTATGCATCCTTCTCAGGTGCTCCCTCATCAGTGCCCTTGGTGTTGCGCGTGTAAATCACCTGAGCCCTGTGTTTTGACACAAGCTTGATCATACCTACAGAGAAAAATAAAAAGAATTTCAGTCAGACATGGTACAGAAACAAAATCACTTCATACTGTTATACAAGTCACATTTTAAGAAATTGTACTAAATCACAAATCGATAAATTCTGGTGACAAATCCAGACTTATTTTGATAAATTGTTAACATGAGCATTTACTATTTGAGAACTGTGACAGGATAAGTCAGTAAAATAAAATATATTTTGAATATCAACATTGGTTCTGGTCAATTATAGCAACAGTATGCCGAAAAAGGCAACCAACCACCTGTAGTTATGACCGAGGCAAAGAAAATCTCTAAAAAGAAATAAAAATAAATAAATTCCAGCGAGTCTTCTTGATCTATCCAGGATGTGAACACATACAAGATGCGGCACGACTGCAGCTAGATAATGAATACATTTACTTAATCACTGTGGTGTAACTGAATATCAACACAGCATTAATGTATTCAAGTAATGACTGCTCTAAAAGGACACCTGAACGAATGTAAAAACATCGCCATTTTCCGGTTGTTTAAAACAAGGGAACACTGGAGTCTATTATTAACTATAATGAACTTAAAACAGGTAATCAACTGTGGCTCCTGCTTATATATATATATATATATATATATATATATATATATATATATATATATATATATATATATATATATATATATATATATAAAAATGCATCCACACCAGTCCTCTGCAGATAAGACTGGACAGTCCTGCTTTAAAATGGAACATCAACTTTTTTAAAAACAAAAATCAACAAATCTCTTTTTAACCAACAAAAATATCACAGTGCATTCCCCGCTACCTTTGCTGAGCAGTTCGAGAAGAGCTGCCCTGGCCAGGGAGCCTCTGATCTTCAGCCTCTCGGACACCACGGCAGGCGTGATGAGCTTGTAGTTAGGGACTTCTTTGTACAGCTTGTCATAAGTCGCCTTGTCGAAGAGGACCAGGTTGTTGAGCTTGTCCCTCACCTTTCCTTTGGACCACTTCTACTCCAGACAAACAAGAGAGACATGGATCACTTTATTCATCCTATTTGAAAATTCACTGATACAAAGCAGCTTCAACAGAGATGTTGATTTAAAAGTCTAATGAACAATCAGACAAACAGACCGGGCTGGAGCACCAGGACCGAACCTTTTTATACTACTCTTAAATACAAAATGATTGATGCCATGTAAAACAGTAAGGAAGAAAAAAAAATTACCTTCTTTTTGGCTTTGCCTCCAGATTTATTGACTGGATCCTTGTCCTTTTTGGCCTTGGACGTATCCTTTTTCTGCTTGCTGTCCTTGGGTGGCTGGACAAACATGACACATCTTTAAATTACTGTCTTCTGAAATTTACCAAGGCTTCCCTAAAATCATAACGGAAGTCAATTCTTTTTTGCAAAAGACTCAAAACCATTAAAGCAACGTAGGATTCCCAAATATTGTGTCTGGGGCCAAGTACATGTGAAAAAACTGTTGAGAATTTGGATCTAAAGCAAACAGCAACTCATTTAAAACCTTAATACTTTGTGTCCAAACCAATCTAGAGTAGAAATAAGATTCTGCAAAACTCACTTGTACTATGTTGCATGTCTGCGAAATTTTGGATCAAAGCAATTGATCATCTTATAACTTCCAACTATTTTATGTTGGCATAATGAACAGGGGTCTGGTACATGTGAAGGGAATGTCAAGCCAGAAATGTAGGTCTAAAATTAAATGCAATTCACCTACAACTTTATATAAAGTCTCCCTGCTAGAAGATTTAACGTAGAAACACGTTTAAGGTATATGTGAAGGCAAAAAACGCACCCTCAAATATATGCACACATTAAAGACACTGCAGGACCAGAATATATATAACACCCAAAAATAATCCCCCCTACATACACTATCAAGCAAATATCCGTCAGTAAATGTGTGTTCCACGCGCCCTGATCACTGGCACTGATGCTTGAGCAGGCCGCGTGCGCGCTCCGCAAACCTCAGCTCGCTAGCTAGCATGCTAACCGCGTCTCACGCGCACGATTAAGTTGTTTAAAAATCGTTAAATGTTTTGTTGTAGAACGTTAATAATCGCCCCAAAGACTACTTCCAACCTCACTGACCACTCATCCTTGGCTACGCGACCGAACCCGGTCCTTAAATACATTATTTCTGTATTATTTTAGCTCAGGTACACACCATGATGAGGCTTTCGGCGAGTTGCGCGAGAGAAAGGAAGCTGAAAAAAATCCACGTCCGCTTTGTCCACGCGCTTCTTCGGGTTCCGGGAGACTTATGCGTCGTGGAGTTTTTACCTCACTGCCGCCACCTGCTGGAGTTCTTAAAGCAAGCCGAAAAGAAGAGTCAATAAATAAAGAATACAGAAGGGTTTGTTTATATTTAATTTCCATGTTTCTCCAAAACAAAGTACTGAAAGTCTCAGGGGAAATACACAGCAGCTTGAAACCATTATTTCAAAATTAGATCAACAAACATAATTTGCCATATTTACATTTGGCAGATGCCTTTATCCAGCGCAACTTACATTTATCTCATTCATACAACTGAGAAGCTATGGTGGTAAGGGCCTGGCCCAAGAGTGGCAACTTGGTATGGTAGGGAATTGAACTCGTGACCTTGCGACCTAAAGTCGCCACTAAACCACTAAGCTACCACCTCCCCTGATACACTGGGGGGAGCTATATATCCAGGTTAAAATTATTTTTGTAATGTCACCAGTATTATTTGAAAATAAAGATCTTTTGAAATGTTCAACCTTTCCGTGTTTATTGTTCAACTAAACTCATTCATTATCAAAGAGGAATTAAAAAGAAACACTGGGGACAAGGTGTGTTGTAAAGTCTGTAGTGAAATTCACATGATTCCTTCTCACTTTTAAAAGATCCTTTATGTATGGATATGGTGTATATATTTGTCTAATTAGAAGGAGTGACTAATCTCATTGCTCGAGAGACCCCTATAAAGCTTTGTATTCTAGGTAAGCATTATATATTGTTCCTGTCTGTCTACTACATACTCGCTGAAGAAAACACCTTTGTGCATCAGGATAAAGACACACACACACACACACACACACACACACATGCACAAGCAAAAGGTTTTAACTTTTTATTCTTCCTGATTGTGTGAACTTGAAGGGAGTGAGTATGTGAGTCTGCATTCCAGAAATATAAAAATATGACCAAAACCAAAAATTTTAAACATTATAGATTATACTTACAACCATGAAGACAGTATTTTTGCCAACATCTTGCAGTCCACATTGATAAGACTTACTGGCCTTAAAGATGCCGACCCTACGAAGACTCCGAGCTATCTAGAAATGTACCAGCACCAGTTGGATCGAATTTCATGAACATTTGGACATTGGACTTTGAGGATAAACAACCAATTAATCAAAATAAAAAAGTACCATAGAAATAAACTTAAATTGAATTAAATTAGCTGTATTTACAGTTACATCTCTATCTGTTTTAGGTATCAGTGTTATCAATTCTTCCAGCAAAGTATTGGGTAGTCATTCAGCTGCAAGCACCCCTGTATAAACTTCTTTTAGTATTGGGGCCACTATATGTCAACATAATTTTTGTAATATTCAATCAGTTTTCCAGACTTCATGAAGGCTTTTGTAACCCTGACTGCCTCTGAAGTAATGGGAATAAATAAAGACTGAGATCACAATATATCTTACTAAGGTACACCTATAATTAAAAAGAATTGCTTTTTCTTTTCTTCATCCAAATAACACGAATACATAAACATTGGATATAAAAACTCTACATCCCATGGGTAGAATGGCAAGTTTCTGTTATATATATATATATATATAAAAAAAAGACCAAAATTAATCATTTCAAATCTTTTTCCAACTTAAAAGTGATTTATAAACTGTAAGACTCTTCTTCTCCTCCTTCTTCTTCTTCTTCTTTCGGCTTCTCTTTAGGGGTCGCCACAGCGGATCATCCGTCTCCATACCCTTCTGTCCTCTACATCTGCCTCTTACAACTCGACTACCTGCATGTCTTCCCTCACCACATCCATAAACAGCCTCCTTGGTCTTTCTCTTTTCCTCCTTGCTGGTGGGTCCATCCTCAGCATTCTTTTACCGATATATCCCATGTCCCTCCTCCGAACATGTCCAAACCAACTCAACGTCGCCTACCTCGCTTTGTCTCCAAAACGTCCTACATGCGCTGTCCCTCTAATAAATTCATTTCTAATTCTGTCTATCCTTGTCACTTCCAACGAAAACCTTAACATCTTCAGCTCTGCTACCTCCAGCTCCACCTCCTGTCTTTTACTCAATGCCAATGTCTCTAAACCATACAACTTTGCAGGTGTCACCACAGTCCTATAAACCTTCCCTTTCACTCTTGCAGATACCCTTCTATCACAAATCACTCCTGCCACTCTTCTCCACCCACTCCACCCTGCCTGCACTCTTTTCTTTACTTCTCTAACACACTCTCCATTACTTTGCACTGTTTACCCCAGGTACCTGAACTCCTCCACCTTCTCCACCTCTTCTCCCTGCAACCGCACCACTCCACTGCCCCCCCTTTCATTCACACACATGTACTCTGTCTTACTCCTACTGACTTTCATTCCCCTTCTCTCCAGCATGTACCTCCACCTCTCCAGGCTCTTCTCAACCTTCTCCCTTCTCTCACCACAAATAACAATATCATCCACAAACATCATAGTCCATGGAGACTCCTGTCTGGCCTTGTCCATCAACCTGTCCATCACCACTGCAAACAGAAAAGGGCTCAGAGCCGATCCTTGTTGCACTCCAACCACCACCTTAAACCAGTCTGCTGTCACACTGTCCTCATACATGTCCTGCACCACCCTCACATACTTCTCTGACACCCTATCCACTTCCTGCCTCACGAACTCCACACCATCCAACCTTCTCTTTCTGTCATTTTCCAGCTGCTCAAAATACTCACTCCATCTTCTTAGCACACTTTCCTCACTAGTCAACACATTTCCATCTCCATCCTTTATTGCTCTAACTTGCAGCTTGGGAAGTTCTAACTTCCCAGCTTGGTCCCTCTGCCTGACCAATCGGTACAAATCCTTTTCCCCTTCCTTAGTGTCCACCTTCTCATACAGCTCCTTATATGCCTTTTCCTTGGCTTTCGCCACATCCCTCTTCACCTGCTGCCGCATCTCCTTGTACTCCTGCCTACTTTTCTCATCACTCTGTCGATCCCAATTCTGTTTTGCCAACTTCTTTCTCCTTATGCTCTCCTGCACTTCCTTATTCCACCACCACGTCTCTTTGGCTTCCTTTCTATTTCCAGATGTTACACCAAGTACCTTGCTAGCTGTCTCCATTATCACTTCTGTAGTAGTCCCCCAATTATCCAGCACCTCTTCACCACTACTGAGCCCCTGTCTGAACTCTTCCCTGAATCTTACACTACAGTCTTCCTCCTTCAGTTTCCACCATCTTATTCTTCTTTCAGTCGTCACTCACCTTCTCTTCTTCTTCACCTCCAAAACCATCCTACAGACCACCATCCGATGCTGTTTAGCTACACTGTCCCCTGCCAACACCTTACAGTCTCCAATCTCCTTCAGATTGGATCTCCTACATAAAACATATTCCACCTGTGTGCACCTTCCTCTACTCTTATATGTCACCCTATGATCCTCCTTCTTCTTTAAATAAGTATTCACCACTGCCATTTCCATCCTTTTAGCAAAATCTACCACCATCTGCACTTCCACATTCCTTTCTTTAAACCTACCTATCACCTCCTCATTAGCTCTGTTCCCTTCACCTACATGCCCATTGAAATCTGCCCCAATCACCAATCTTTCATTCCTAGGTACACCTTCTACCACTTCATCCAACTCACTCCAGAATTTTACATTCTCCTCGATCTCACAATCCACTTGTGGAGCATAAGCACTGATGACATTTATCATTGCCCCTTCAACTTCCAGCTTCATGATCATCACCCAATCAGAAACTCTCTTTACCTCCACTACACTTTTACTGTACTCTTCCTTCAGAATCACCCCTACACCATTTCTCTTTTCATCCACACCATGATAGAACAGTTTAAACCCACCTCCAATGTTCCTGGCCTTACTTCCTTTCCACTTGGTTTCCTGAACACACAACGTATCTACCATTCTCCTCTCCATCATATCATCTACCTCTCTCCCTTTACAAGTCATAGTAACAACATTTTAAGTACCAACCCGAACCTCCAGTCTCCTACACTTCTCATTTCCCTGCCGTCTCTGTAGACGTCTTCTTCCTCTCCTTCTCCTCCTTCGCCCAACAGTAGCCCAATTTCCACCAGTACCCTGTTGGATAACGATACCTGTGGCGGTCGTTGGTAACCCGGGCCTCAACCGATCTGGTATGATTTTCTCTTTTGTAAACCGCATGTTTGATTGGCACATGTTTGCCGCTGGATGCCTTCCTAACGCAACCCTCCCCATTTACCCAGGCTTGGGACTGGCACTAAGAGTGCACTGGCTTGTGCAACCCTTATGGCTGGGTTAACCTGTACAACTCAACTAAAACAAAAAAAAAAAATATGTTGGGGTGGAGTAAAGAAAAGTTTGCAGAATTAAGCATTCCCATTCAAAAATCTTCTCCATAGTTGCTCTACCACTTCTGGGTGGAGCCTCCATTCCCTGGGCCACGGCCCCTATCTTGAAAGGGCGTCTGCACCTTGATTTAAACGCCATGGGATGTATAGTGCTCTCAGTGAAAGCAGCTTCATTTGGGACCACATGAGGATTTGTCATGCCAGCTTGTAAAGGAGGCAAGAGCACCAATGGTTGATGTAGGAGACCACTTATGTGTTGTCCATATGGACCAGCAAAAGATGGCCCCTTAGGTCTGAGAGGAAATGCTTCAACGCTAAAATCAAGGCCAGTATCTCCAGGCAGATGATGTGCCATGAGAGCTAAGGGCACTCATGACCGCTCCAACCCGTGAGGGAGGCAACCCGGGATCTCGCCACATGTCTAAGGCCCGTAAGACTCAACCGCCTTACCTTGATTGTGCAAAGTGGGTTGCCCTTTCGGGAGAGCCACCACTGTAGGGGTCGCATGTATACACTGAAACACTCGAATTAGCACTTTTCAAGTTTGCTTTGTAGAATTCAAGAATTATATTTATATTAAGTTTGTAATCTTGCATACCAGTGTGGATTTATTCATTGATAGAGACTCAAAGCATTTTTTTGTACGTCGCTCTGGACACCACACAGGATGCAGCTGCCATCTGTCTTTGAAACTGCTTCACAGTGAGTAGCTGACCTTCTCTCACTCTCTTGATGGCCATGAGGATAGATTTGACTTGTGCAGGAGACATATGCACCTGCATAACAGTCAAACCCCACACTGCACATAGATAGGTTGTTTTCTGTACCAGGGAAAAGTCACTTCTTTTGGCATTTATTCTTAACCCCTTACCCTCTTATGGGCGAGAACGACATCTTGATGATGGGTCGCCAGGTGCTCTGATCGAGCTAATATCAACCAGTTGTCGATATACTGTAGTTCAGTAGCAGATGCCCAGGAGTTTTAGGGGAGCCAGACCGCATCCACACACTTTGTGAAGGTGCGGAATGAGGCCCCGATATTGGTAAGCTGCGATCTCAAAAGCAAACCTTAAGAACATTCTGTGTGAAGCAAAGATAAATACATGAAAATAAGCATCCTTCAGATCTATCGTGACAAACCAGCCATCGAACCTTATTTGGGACATCAGCTGTTTCAGAGTGAGCATCTTGAACCTGAGTCTCAATAGAAAGCAGTTCAGCTGAATAGATCAAAAATGGGATGCGGCCGCCCATCCTTTTTGGAAGTACCAGCTGTAGAACTTGGACTCTCTGTCAAAGGAAGGGACTACCTCAATTGGCTGCTTGCTCAAGAGAGTTTCTACTTATTATTCTATAGCCAGAGCCTGCTTGGGCCACACCAGAGTCGTTTCCAGGCTGCCAGATATTCTCTTAAGGGAATCAGTCTCTTAGGCTGACCTTTAGTGTGCCAAGAGCTGGGGCTGTGCCCTGGCACAGCTCTAAGGGCCTTCTGCAAGGTGGCATGCACCCCTTTATCTGCAAAATTCTTGGGCGAACCTTAGGGGGAAATACACACTGGAGATAGCTTTGCCCTAAAGCACTCTTCAAAGCAGTGTTAAGAGCTAATCCCCTAAGGGTGCCGTGGAGTGGCGGGCACCTTACGCTAAGGTGCACTCTTCCCCCTTAACAAATCTGACAGGGTGAGCCAGAAGTGTCTCTGTGTAAAGACCAGGGCAGACAAGCCAATGGCCCTCACAATCTCTTTTGTGGCCCTGTGAGCCAGGTCTGATGCACGAAGCAGCTATTTAAACCCATCACTGCTGGTAGGCATTTCCTCATCAATCTTTCGGAGCATGTTGGCCGGAGAAGCTTGTAACATAGCTATGGTGGGCAGGCAGCCGGTGGCCTGACCTGCCGCCATATAAGACTTGAAGCCCTAAAGAGATGCTGGTTGGCTATCTCTTCCTGGGTGCTGCATCGTCCCTTAAGGACTAATATATTAGCAAAGAGAGAAACGTTGGGGCTGAAGAGGTGGGCAGAATAAGGGTTATTTCATGACCTGGTCACCTCAGTGTGCAGGACTGGGGAAAAAAAGGCAGACCCTGGAATGAAGGCAGCAATGTCAGTTGCAGGAAATATTTATCCAGCTTACTTGACATTGTTTCTGCATATCGGCTGGCCAGGTGCTATCTAGCTTGGCTACAGCCCAAGTCATTACCTCCAACAGCTCCTCTGGCTGTGGGAGCATATCCTCTACAGGATTGCTGGCGTCCATACCCTCTCTTTCCAGGAGGAAGAGGGGTGGAGTGCAGCACTCTCTACACAGGAGGAAGAAACTGCTAAAAGGCGTGCTTTCGAGGCAGAACAATGTGAGAGACCCATCTCCAGAACCTCTGGCAGATCCATTGTAAACCCAAAGACATTAATCGCCGCTTGAAACGGGACCAGAACCACATGGAGCAGGATCGCCCTCTTCGAAGAGCACTCTCCTGGAGCGATAACACACGTGATTCAGAGCGCGGAAACACAAAAGCTTTCCCAAAGCGTGGTTTATGCAGTTTGAGTTCCTGAATGGGAACTGCCCTGAGGGGTGCTGGAGATGCTGTTCCCAAACCGGACTGACTGAGGTCTCCCAGTCAGGAAATCCAGGATCTAGTTGCAAAGAGAGGTGTTCAGGCCCAGAAGGTTCAACTTCTCGATCAGGTGCTGAGGAATGATTGTGTTGAATGCTGAGCTGAAATCAATGAACAGCATTCGTACATATGAGTCCTTGTATCCAGGTGGGTGAGGGCTGTTCACTATGCTGACTTACGACTATGCACCAACGCACAGCTCAAATCATATCATCAAGTTCGCTGATGACACGACCGTGGTGGGTCTAATCAGCAAGAATGACGAGTCAGCATATAGAGAAGAGGTGCAACGGTTAACTGCCTGGTGTGGAGCAAACAACCTGTTTTTGAATGTGGACAAAACGAAAGAGATGGTTGTGGACTTCAGGCGAGCACAGAACGACCAATCTCCACTGATTATAGATGGATCCTCTGTGGAGATCGTCAAGAGCACCAAATTCCTTGGTGTTCATCTTGCAGACAATCTCACCTGGTCACTTAACACCAGCTCCATCACCAAGAAAGCCCAGCAGCGTCTCTACTTTCTGAGAAGGCTGAGGAAAGCCCACCTCCCTCCCCCCATCCTGACCATGTTCTACAGAGGGACCATTGAGAGCATCCTGAGCAGCTGCATCACTGCCTGGTTTGGGAATTGCACCGTTTCGGATCGCAAGACCCTACAGAGGATAGTGAGGACAGCTGAGAAGATCATCGGAATCTCTCTCCCCTCTATCATGGACATTTACACCACACGCTGCATCCGCAAAGCACACAGCATTGTGGACGATCACACACACCCGTCACACACACTTTTCACACTCCTACCATCAGGAAAACGGTTCCAAAGCATTCGGGCCGCAACAACAAGATTGCGCAACATTTTCTTTCCACAAGCCATCAGGCTTCTTAATACAAAGAACTGAAACAGAACTCGCACACACTCACTCACTCACACACACACACTCACTCAAATGTGTGTACTGAACTGTACAACCTGGACTAGACACAATCATCACTCATCTCGATCCACTCCACCACCACTTATCTATTTATTATTATTTATACTCGCACCTTGTATTACAGTAGAATGTTTACATGCTGTCTTTGCACCTTTGTATTACAGTAGAATGTTTACATGCTGTCTATGCACCTCCTTGCTGCTGTTTTTTTGCACTACATTGTTCTGTTCTGTTTGTATTCTCTCCTGGGTATAGTTTTTACATTTCTCCTTACACAGTACTGTATAATCAAGTATACAGTAGGTTTACTAGTCAGCACTATAGTTGTTTTTTTGTCTTTTGTCTTGTCTTGTGTTGTCTGTCAGCACTGTCTGTCTGTACTGTTTTTTGTTGGCACTGTTTGCACCAGGTTGCACTCGATGCACTTTATGTTGTGTTGTAGCTCTATGCTGTTGTTGTTTTGTTGTTTAGTGTAGCACCAGGGTTCCGGAGGAACGTTGTTTCGTTTTTACTGTGTACTGTGTACCACTGTGTATAGTAAAAATGACAATAAGAGCCTCTTGACTTGACTTGACATGTACAGTACGTGTTCTAATGCATACACTTGGACAAACACTAAGCATGTGTTTAATGCCAATAAAACTTAATATCTTCTTTTGAAACATACTTTCCAGTTAAACTTCCTTTTCTCCAATGCCACAATACCTAGGTGACAGCTGCTAATACACTACATTAATACACTATAAAACATTATTGTATTCTTTAAAGCACTGTTATGCATACTACTGTTAATTTTACAAACTATGCATTACATTGTTATCCATAATAAAAACACTATTTGTGAATTGTTTCTTATACATTTGAACCTTTTATGACAAAAGAAAACAACTCCATAAAATGCTCTGCTAAGGAATCATATTTGTTTTAACACTTTGTTGTGCAATTATCAGAAGTAATACACTCTGTTGTATAAATGTGATGCAATAAAAAATAATACACAAACTCTCTCACGCTCTCTTTTCTTCATTCTGCTTTGTTCAGAGGAGCAGGAAAAAACACTCTGAACATGATGGGACTGGGAAGCGGCTCAGGTATAACTCGTTTATCACCGTTTAACATTGTATGAACAAACATTCGTGGGCATCTGGCCATGTGAGATGATTTACATCGCACCTGACATTTCTGCTGTTATAATAACCTCCACTCTTCTGGGAAGGTGTTTCACTAGATTTCGGAGAATTTTTGAAGTGTGTTAATGTACGGTGAGAAAACCAGGGGTTTGGTCAGATCTCATAGCAGGCCACTCAAGATGTTCTACTCTCAACCCATGTAAATAATATCTTAATTAAGTTTGTCATGCTGGAACAGGTTTGGTCTCCAAAGTGAAGGCAAATTAAATGCTACCGAATCCAAAGACATTCTATATAATTGTGTGGCACTAATATTGTGGTAACAGTTTAAGAAAGAACCACATATGGCTGGAATGATCATCCGTCTCCATACCTCCCCCTGTCCTCTACATCTGCCTCTTTCAAACCAACTACCTGCATGTCTTCCCTCACATCCTCCTTAGCCTTCCTCTTTTCCTCCTTCCTCGTGGCTCCATCCTCAGCATTCTCCTATATACCCCATGTCCCTCCTCATGTCCTTCCTCAAATTCAACATTTCAATTGTCAAGTTATCTTAGTATTTGTTATTAAACCAAAGACAAATTATTTAGACATGTGCACTTATTTCAAACTTGAAATGTTCTTATTCCTTTAGCAGATAATATTGCTTTATTTTAGAATTAAATACTAAAATGATCTGTCATTCTGCCAACAAGAGAAATGTATCCAAGACTGAAATAAAAAAAATGTTTCACAGTAATACGTGTAATATGTACACGTAAATGACTTGGAATCATACTGTATGCTAAGCATGTAAATTTGAAACACTATTTGCTATCAGGTGCATATATATATATATATATATATATATAATATATATATATATATATATATATATATATATATATATATATATATATATATATATATATATATATATATATATATATATAAAACAATTTATATTTTCTTCTAGCTTTATTATCAAAGATGCCAGGTTTTGATTATGCCACTTTCAGTTAGAATGAAATGATGGCAAAAGACTTTGAGAACAAACTGAAAAAGGAAAACGCACTTGATTAACATGATACAGGTTCGTACATGCATGTCTGACTAGTCCAACAATAATTTTATTATTCAAACTAAAATGTGTGCTATAACACTGAACACTGGTGCTGTTAGCAAGTGACAAAGACTAAAAATGGGTGGAGCTGCAGCTTTAAAAGGAAGATGATGACCTACATTTAAAAAGATCCTGCAGTACACAGTGTGCCCACAGACCAACAGGCTGAACAAGAGGCAAAAGATACAAGTAAGTGTCTTGTGTTTACTTTTTGTATCATTTTACAGTGTAAATGGTAGTCAGTCAGTAAGTTGCTCAAATTAGTCTTGTATAATACAAGAGTTTTATTTTAATTGCAAGCAATATTTGTGTGAATGTGTGGTGACTGATTTCTGAGTTTTGTGCACACAAACTGGTATGAATGAATATATGAATGTGGGTGCCCTGTGATGACCCTGGTGTATTCCTGTCTGACATCCAGTATTCCCATGACTGGTTCGTAATAAATTCAATAAAAGAAATAACTTTATTTTTTCCTTTTCATGACTTGCAGATTAATTGTTTAGTTGAATTGCCCTCAACAGAATCCAAATATTGTATACTACATTTCAATTATCCATTAAAATGTTACATTCTGACCCCTCTCTCATGCTAAATATTTTATATATAACATATAAAAAATAAATAAATACATCAACAGGTAATGGATCTACAGGCTTGTTAAAATTGCACATCATGGCATTGTTTAAAGTCCATTAATTTGTAATTGAAAGTCTGGTATAAAGAAAATAATTGTAATCCGACAGTTTGACTAATCAATCATTGATTGTCAAGGTTTTCTAATGTTTTGTGAGCATTTATTGCTGTGATTTTATGTGAAAAAATAAATAAAGCTTATTGTGAGAGTATAAATTGTTTAGTTTTAATATGAAAATAACCCCATTGGTAAAAAGTATATGAAAAAGTAGGATTTATTTTTGCCAGGCTACACATTAATGATGTATTCTGGAATAATGTAAGTAGTAAATAGCTAGCTACATTTTGAAGGTATCTGTCAGGTGTGATGAAAATTGCCACTATGTAGTATTTTCACACATGTACAGTACGTGTTCTAATGCATACACTTGGACACTGAGCTTGTGTTTAATGCCAATAAAACATAATATCTTCTTTTGAAACATACTTCCCAGTTAAACTTCCTTTTCTCCAATGCCACAATACCTAGGTGACAGCTGCTAAGTTCCTGATTTTCTGAAAGAGAAGATAAAAATGCAGAGCCAGGTGAAAGATCATGAAAATTATTTAAAATCATTTGAGATGTTGGTGGCGAATTCGAGGGAACACCAGTGCATGATAGAATTTATCCATACAGTTCTTCCTGACATCCTAGCCAGGTATACACACACACACACACACACACACACACACACACACAATTTATATATATATATGCATACGAATAGACTCCGTAATGTTATCATGCACAATATTGCATTGTGAAACACTACTGTAAACACTAATAAATGACCATATAACACTATTACACATACTGATGTACTCTATAAAACTTTATCGTATATACTAATGACCTCAAAAACATTTAAATTTAAACACTAATACACTATAAAACATTAATGTATTCTTTAAAGCACTCTTACTACTGTTTGATACTACTGTTGATTTTCCATACTATCCATTATATTGCTATCTATATTAAACACTATATCAATCTTTCTTATACATTTTAACCTTTTATGACAAAAGAAAACAACTCCATAAAATGCCCTGCTAAGGAATCATATTTGTTTTTCCACTAATACTAATACTAATAATGCAATTCTAAGAAGTAATATACACTCTGTTGCATAGATGTGCTACAATACAAAATAATACACAAACTCCCACTCTCTCTCTATCTCTCTCTCTCTCTCTCTCTTGCTCTCTTGCTCTCTCTCTCTCTCTCTCTCTCTCTCTCTCTCTCTCTCTCTCTCTTTCTCTCTTGCTCTCTCTCTCTCACTTTCTCTCTTTTCTTCTTTCTTTTTTGTTCAGAATTGGAGCAGGAAAAAACACCCTGAACATGATGGGACTGGGGAGCGGCTCAGGTATAACTCGTTTATCAATCTACTCTGTATGAACAAACATTTGTGGGCATCTAGCCATTTGAGCTGATTGAACATCGCACTTGACATTCTGCTGTTATAATAATCTCCACCCTTCTGGGACGGTGTTTCACTAGATTTTGGAGAATGCTTGTGTGTTAATGTAGGGTGAGAAAACCAGGGGTTTGGTCAGATCTCATAGCAGGCCACTTAAGATTTTCTACTTCCAACCCATGTATTTAATATCTTCATTAAGTTTGTCATGCTGAAACAGGTTTGGTCTCCAAAGTGAAGGAATATTAAATGCTACCAAATCCAAAGTCATTCTATATAATTGTGTGGCACTAATATTGGGGTAACAGTTTAAGGAAAAAACACATATGGCTGGAAAGAATCTGATGTCCCAATACTTCTGTCTATATCTTCTTCTTCTTTTGGCCTCTTTCATTAGTGGTTGCCACAGCAGATCATCCGTCTCCATACTCCCCTGTCCTCTACATCTGCCTCTTTCAAACCAACTGCCTGCATGTCTTCCGTCACCACATCCATTAACCTCCTCCTTGGCCTTCCTCTTTTCCTTCTTCCTGGTGGCTCCATCCTCAGCATTCTCCTATCGATATACCCCATGTCCCTCTTTTGCACATGTCCAAACCATCTCAATCGTGCCTCCCTCACTTTGTCTTTGAAACATCCTACATGCGCTGTCCCTCTAATAAACAAATTTCTAATCCTGTCCATCCTCGTCACTCCCAACGAAAACCTTAACATCTTCAGCTGTGCGACCTCCAGCTCCACCTCCTGTCTTTTACTCAATGCCACTGTCTCTAAACCTTAAAATATTTCAGGTCTCACCACAGTCCTATAAAATTTCCCTTTTACTCTTGCAGATACCCTTCTATCACAAATCACATTTCATTCTCCTTCTCTCCAGCGTGTACCTCCACCTTTCCAGGCTCTTTTCCACCTGCTCCCTATTCTCACTACAAATCACAACATCTTCAGCAAACACCATAGTCCACAGAGACTCCTGTCTATCCTCGTCTGTCAACCTGTCCATCACCACTGCAAACAGCAAAGGGCTCAGAGCTGACGCTTACTTCTCCATCAACATTCTCAAAGCAAATAATGCACCTGTGGTGCTCTTTCTCGGCATGAAACTATACTTTTGCTCACAGATGGTCACCTTTTCTCTCAGCCTGGCTTCCACTACTCTTTCCCATTACTTTTATTGTATGACTGATCAACTTAATTCCTCTGTAGTTACTGCAGGTCTGCACTTCTCTCTTTTTCTTACAGATAAGTACCAGCACACTCTTTCTTCATTCCTCAGGCATCCTCTCACCTTCCAAAATCTTGTTAAACAATCTTGTTAAAAACTCCACTGCCATCTCTCCTAAACATCTCCATGCTACCGGTATGTCATCTGGTCCAACCGACTTTTCACTCTTCATCCTCTTAATCGCTGCTCTCACTTCCTCCTTACTAATCCTATCCACTTCCTGCTTCTTCATCTCCACACCATCCAAACTACTCTCTCTCATTTTCCTCGTTCATCAGCTGCTTAAAATACTACTTTTGTACATATAGTGTATGTTATTATGATTATGATTATTAATATCATTATTCAGTATTGGCATAATCTGTATTAAAATGTTCTATCTTGCTCCAGGTGAGATCGATCTGGAAATTCTTAAAGTGCTGCATGGAAAGCATCCAGATGCCAAAATAAAGGTCGAGGTGGTTGAACCTAGCTACGCCATGCTTAACAAGTATAAAAGTAAGAGACACATATTTGTTCTAAGTTGTAATTTACATTCAGGGTGTTAATGTGCAAACAGAATGTAAGCTATAGCCAGGGCCTTAACATATTTCGTGTTAAATGTGTTTTATTTCATAAGGAAGGCACAAAGTCAACATTTCATAGGTGAAAGTGGAAAAAGATAGGCATCTTAGCAAGTGAAAATATCTTCAATATTGTCAAGTTATCTTAGTATTTGTTATTAAACCAAACACAAATTATTTAGACGTGCACTTATTTCAAAATTGAAATGTTATTTTTCCTTTAGCAGATAATATTGCTTCATTGTAGAATTAAATACTAAAAATTATCCTGCATTCTGCCAAAAAGACAAATAAATCCATGCCTGAAATAATAATAAAAAAGTTTTATTTATATATATATATATATAAAACAATTTATATTTCCTTCTAGCTTTATCGAAGATGCCCGGCTTGGATTATGCCACCTTCAGTTGGAATGAAATTACAGCAGAAGACTTTGAGAACAACCTAAAGAAGGAAAACTCTGATAAAAAATTGCACTTGATTAACATGATACAGGTTCGTATATGCATGTCTGACTAGTCCAACAAGTGTTCTTATCAGCAAAAGGGGCAATCATGGCTTTCCTTTGTTAATCACAATGGCACTATAAGTCATTTACAGGTATCTGATAAGATGTATCTGTTTTGTTCTTGACCAGCTGTCCGCCATTTGTTTTCATCAGTCATTTTTAAATATGAAGATAAAAAATACAAAGAGGGGATCAGTAGAGGATTAATTATGGTAGTTGACATTATGTGAACAGAAAAACATTGAGATTTCGTTTACAAACTATTTTTTACAGATGCTTTACTATGTGAAGGATCCAAAGGCCACACTTTCCTTCTACCGAAGTTTACTGCACAAAGGTGGCAAAGTCCTTGTCATTCTGCTCTCAGGTAAGCATGTACAGATTCACCTCAACTCAATGGGCAAGAACACTTTGGAGTGAGACCTTTTCTAAGGCATTGTATCCTTTGTAGATGAGAGTGCATGGGGCAGGTTTTTGAAAACCTTCCACAATCAGCTGTATAAGGACGGATTTGTTAAATCTGTTACATCCGGAGATATCAAGAGCTTTCTAGATTCCAAAAAAATTTCCTACCAAAACTACAAGCTTCATTCCCTGTTGGACATCACTCAGTGTTTCATACCTGGAGATGAAAAAGGAGAGGAGCTACTCAATGTAGTGACTGAGGTAATCGACTTCAGTAAGAATGCTCCTCCAGAACTGAAGAAAGAGGTGCTGGATTTCCTTAAAAATCCAGAAAACTACCAAGAAGTGAAGAACAGGATCCTGTTCGATTGCAGCACGGAGGCCTTAGTGATCGACGCTTAGGTCCAGAGCTTACAGATATTCAGAAAGGAAAAGCACTTGTCTAACAGCTAGTAAAAAAAGATGAGAAATAAGAAATTACTATAAATATCTAATCAGCTTCATTATTTAGCCTTTAAATCCATTACTCAACTAAATCCCCTTTTTTATCTTTTGCACTTTAATAAATTCAAGAATTTAGAATAAATGAGGGAGTTTGGGTTTAACAATGACGTAACAGTTCCAATGAAATGTCCATTAAAGTAAAGTACAACATTGTAAGTGCTGTTTTTATTGCTATAACACACACACACAGACACACACACACACACACACACACACACACACACACACACACACACACACACACACACACACACACACACACAGTTGTGGATTTTAAACTCTATCACTACCTGCTGGGTTCCTTACAACAATACAATACAGCTAAAAAAGGTAATTATATAAAAAAGATTTCACACTTAGTGTTTGCCGGTGTATGTAGAATGCATGATTGATGATTTTGATAAACCTGTTGAGACCAGTTATGCCGCAAATGTATATGTAAATACGATTTTTTTCATTGTTAGCTAAAAAAAAAGTACAAATGTAATATAAAGAACGTATCCGGTGCTACACATCAGGAAATGCACAAGGTATCAGACAGAAGATTTACACCAAATTCACTGGCAAGGTGCTTTGCAAATCAGGTATTTCAAGTTCATAATAATCCATGTTGGCATTTATGACCCAAACAAAAAAAAAACAAAAAAAAACAAAGATCCAAACAAAAAAAAAAAAAAGATTTTGATGAAAAGGACTTTTATAAGTATTTTTTTTCTCCTTTATTGCTGTAATTTTACATAAATGTTTATTAATGATGCAGGACATCCACCTAGTAATTCATTACACTAGTCCATCCTGGAGGTCATAAACACATGGACGAGTTTCTCTGCATCAGATATAAGCGACATGTTTTTTAGCAATATTTCTAAGGTGGAAGAAGGCTGTTTTTCTAACATGGTTGATATTTTTTTTAAAAGACATGTTGGCGTCTAAAATAACTCCTAGTCTTTTCCTGTTGAACTAGTAGTTACAGTACATCCTATTAAATGCAGGTTTAAATGCTGGAGTTTCTGTGTACTGGTTTTTGGCCCGGTGAGCAAAATTTCTGTCTTATCAGAATTTAATAATAGAAAGTTATGAGTCATCCAGTCTTTTAATTCTTTAACACACTCAGTTATCCAAGCCAATCAGTTATCCAAGCCAAGCCAAGCTGTATCATCTAGTTTTGATGAGATATATAGCTGGGTATCATCAGCATAACAGTGGAAGCTAATCCTATGCCTTTTAATAATATTTCTTAACGGAAGCAGGTATATTGTGAAAAGCAGGGGGCCTAGAATTAAACCTTGTGGCACCCCATAATTTACTTGCATTAACCTGGATAGCTCTCCATTTTAAGTCTACCAAATGGTAACAATCAGACAAAATGGTAACGATCATAATACATTGATGTAAGCCATTTATATGGCTTCATACAACAAAGGACTTAAAGAATATTGAATATTGAACATTTATGTGCCTTACATAGTGAAATGAACAAAGGAGCAACAGGTGTTTAGCACAAACTAGCCTGTATTTAACACTAAACTACTCCTACATCCACATAAACATGTACATTAACAGCTAATCATGCATAATGTATTATGAATGAATGAGAGGGAAATAGTTTATTTTGGCTTCACCATCAATGAAGTAAAATGTATTAATCACACAACAGTTTAATCTGATACAGCAGTAAAGAGGAGTACAGGGAATTTACATAGAATAAAAAAATTAGGCTAACATTGCTCAAATAGTGTGTCTATTTGTTCATTAATTAAACTTAGGACGCCTATTTGTTCAAATAACAAACATCTATTTGAAATTGACCAATTACTGTATCCTGAGACAGATAGATGTATTTTTTTATGTATACAATGAGATACATTTCAAAACATTTTGACATTAACAACAACAACAACAAAAAAGGCAAAGGTTTTTTAAATACTTCAAAAGTATTCTTGAGCTTCTTGGGATATTCAAGGTTGAGAGCATAGATTAATCCTATCAACAACATGCATGCCTTGGTTTTGTATCCACACCCACTGATCACTTGGATGCCCTCTATCACAATAGATACGTCTACTGGATTGTCCTCAGCCATGGGATTATGGATCAAAAGCACCTTCATAGTTTGTTCTGTTTGGCCCTCCTGGTCATTTTTCATGTTTAACTGGCAGAAATAAACAACAATAAACTTTAATGCAAGCAATGAGATAAGAGAAAAATGTAATGCTTGAACCCAATAACATTTATCAATCTAACCACATGCTGTAAATAAGAAAATTGTTCGTTTATGAGGCAGCCTGTAAACACCTTGTGTATATTGGTCATTTTGTAACTTACCTGACAGTCTTGAAAGAGCTCTTCTTGCGGCTCCGCTAGGTACTCAATGAGGCAGGAGAGCACTGCATCCCTTTTATTCTCAATACTCTGAGACTAAAAGATGCATTTCAATGACCAGCATTTTTTCTACAAATTAGTGTTTGCACTTTTGAGACTATTTGAACAAAAAACATACCTCATTTACAGTGTTAAGGAGATGGCGCATCCTGATACCAACAGCACCTCTTTTGGGACGCATCAGCTGCAGAAGACGGGGTGTGTAACTGGCAAGCTTAAACATGAATGTTTCTTCCAGGGAAATAGTTATTATCCGACGGAACTCCTCTTTGATCTAGTAAATAAGTAAACGGACAAAATAATGACAACTCTTCCAATGACGAGTCACGAGTCCAAATTCACTTTTCAAATTCTAAAGATTTATATATGAAATATATTAGTAATATTTCTGATTTGCTTTATTTACACATTTAGGGGTATGATAGGTGTATGTAGGAATAAAGGTTGGAAACTATTGGCGATTATAAATACATTACTGAAAAAGAATAACAAATATAATTATTCTTACTTAAGTCTCAGTGAATAAAGCTGGCCACCTCTCTTTGAAGACACTGATAGCTGGGCAGAGAGTCACCACCTCCTTTCTTCGAATTAAAAAAGTTTTGGACATTTTTTCTTCTATAATGAATTTTAAATTAAACTGCTATGACATTAAATAACTGACATTCACATCCATATGTCTATTTATTTTAAACATTAAAATAACATTTGTTGTTGTGACGAATGTCATTTCCTAAGTACAACTTTAAAATTATATTTTAAATGATGTAGCTAAAGCTTAACACCAAACTTTTTGTCTTACCCACAACATTTACATTTTAACATTTAAACGTGCTTTCTGGTAAACTTTCAGTTAGCCTAAACATTGGCTAATGGAGTCACAAACAGCTAGCTATATGAGTTAGCTATGTTACTATCTACCTTTCAGTACCTTGCAGTACCATTGGCGCTTCATTAATGCGGAAAAAGCACATTTTAACATTAGTACAAGAGAAAATGTGTTTTTAGCTAGCTTGTTATGACCGATGTCCGAAGCTATACGTGAACTCCTCGTCTAACATAGAACAATGACCACAATCTTATGACAGATAAACAAGTGTGAGCAGCACTTTATTTTATTTAATGATTAACGACATCTATCATACTGTAGATAACGGAATAGGAAGGTCATTATACGCTAATGATGGAGCACTATGGAAAAGGGGGCAAAATGCTCTATTTGTAAAAAATTAAGATTAAAAAAACAGTAAACAAGGTGGAGAATTGGACGAATAGTTTGGGTTCTCTGTGGCAAAAACGCAAGTGGTGTGTTTTTCGAAAAAGAAGAATATTCCAAGCTTGAATATTGAAATGTATGGTTATAAGTTGGAACAAGTAAATGTAGTAAGGTTTTTGGGAATGTGGATGGATTTTAAATTAAATTTTAGAACACATTCAGAAATTGATAAAAAAAAAAAAAAGCAAAAAAGGAATGAATGTATTAAGGTACTTGTCAGGAGTAGAATAAGTGGCAACTTGTCAGTCATTGAAAATAATTTATTGTGCTGTGATTAGGTCAAAGATTGACTATGGATGTTTAATATACAGTTCTGCAAACAAAACAATACTTAAAAAGATTAAGGTAATACAAAATCAAGCTTTGCGAATTTGCTGTGGTGCATTTAGATCATCCCTGATAGCCTCACTACAAGTTGAAATGGGAGAATTGCCCCTAGAACTGCGCAGGTTCCAGCTGAGACTAAGGTACTGGTATGGTGCAAAGAGACATCTGTAAAATTATCCAGTTAGATTGATATTGAAATGAATGTTGGGAGTATGAGTACAGAGAACTAACAACCTTCTTTTTTTTTTTAAATCTATGTTCGCTCCACACTCCAGATCAGTAGGTGGAGGTAATGCACCTTTGGTTGGTCTGCCAAACAGCCATTAAACACTACAAGAAGAAGAAGAAGAACAATTTAAAAGATCCTGCAGTACACAGGGTGCCTACAGACCAACAGGCTGCACAAGAGGCAAAAGATACAAGTAAGTGTGTTGTGGTTACTTTTTATATCATTTTACAGTGTAAATAGTAGTCATTCAGTAAGTGGCTCAAATGTTTCTTGTATATTTCAAGAGTTTTATTTCAATTGCAAGCAATATTTGTGTGAATGTGTGGTGACTGATTTCTACAATTCTGTGCCCACTGGTATGAATGAATATATGAATGTGGGTGCCCTGTTATGACTCTGGTGTATTCCTGTCTGACACCCAGTGTTCCCATGACTGGTTCCCAATAACTGCAAAAAAATTACTGTTTTTCATATTCACTGACTTGCAAATGAATTTAGTTAAAATGCCCTCCAAATGTTGCATACTACAGTTCAGTTATCCATTAAAATTTTACTTTCTAACCCCTCTCTCATGCTAAATATATTATCTCTATATCTCTTTCTTCTTCTTTTGGATTCACCCATTAGGGGTCACACACAGCGGATCATCTGTCTCCATACCACCCTGTCCTCTACATCTGCCTCTTTCACACCAACTACCTGTGTCTTCCCTCACCACATCCATATACCTCCTCCCTGGCCTTCCTCTTTTCCTTCTTCCTGGTGGCTCCATCCTCAGCATTCTTCTACCAATATAACTCATGTCCCTCCTCTGCACATGTCCAAACCATCTCAATCTCGCCTCCCTCATCTTGTCACCAAAACATCCTACATGGGCTGTCCCGCTAATAAACTCATTTCTTATCTTGTCCATCCTCGTCACTTCCAACGAAAACCTCAACTTCAGCTCTGCTATCTCCAGTGCCGCCTCCTGTCTTTTACTCAATGCCACTGTCTCTAAACCATACATCATCGCAGGTCTCACCACAGCCCTATAAACTTTCTTTTTCACTCTTGCAGGTACCCTTCTATCACAAATCACTCCTGCCACTCTACTCCACCCACTCCACCCTGCCTGCACTCTTTTTGACATTTCTCTATTACACTTTCCATTACTTTGAACTGTTGACCCCAGGTACCTAAACTCCTCCACCTCTTCTCCCTGCAACCGCACCACTCCACTGCCCCCCCTTTCATTCACACACATGTACTCTGTCTTACTCCTACTGACTTTCATTCCCCTTCTCTCCAGCGCATACCTCCACCTCTCCAGGCTCTTCTCAACCTGCTCACTACTCGCCACAAATCACAATATCGTCCCCAAACATCATAGTCCAGGGAGACTCCTGTCTGACCTCATCAGTCAACCTGTCCATCACCACTGTAAACAGGAAAGGGCTCAGGGCTGATCCTTTATGCAGTCCAACCTTCACCTTGAACCAATCTGTCGTTCCTACTGCACACTTCACTGCTGTAACACTGTCCTCATACATGTCCTGCACCACACTTGCATACTTCTCTGACACACCTGACTTCCTCATACAATACCACAACTCCTCTCTTTGCACTCTGTCGTAAGCTTTCTCTAAATCCACAAATACACAATGCAATTCCTTCTGTCCTTCTCTATACTTCTCAATCAACATTCTCAAAGCAAATAAGGCATCTGTGGTGCTCTTCCTCTGCATAAAACCATACTGTTGCTCACAGATGGTCACCTCTTCTCTTAGCCTGGCTTTCACTACTCTTTCCCATAACTTCATGGTTTGACTGATCAACTTAATTCCCCTGTAGTTACTGCAGGTCTGCACATCTCCCTTGTGCTTAAAGATCGGTACCAGCACGCTCCTTCTCCATTCCTCAGGCATCGTCTCACCTTTCAAAATCCTGTTAAACAATCCGGTTAAAAACTTTTGCCATCTCACCTAAACATCTCCATGCTTCTACTGGTATGTCATCTGGTCCAACCGCTAACCGTCCTTATCGCTGCTCTCACTTTCTCCTTACTAATCCTATCCACTTCTTGCTTCACCAACTTCACACCATCCAACCTTCTCTCTCTCTCGCTCACTCATTTTCCTCGTTCATCACCTGCTCAAAATGCTCCCTCCACCTTCTCAACACACTCTCCTCACTAATCAACACATTTCCATCTCCTTCCTTTATTGCTCTAACTTGCAGCACATCCTTTCCAGCTTGGTCTCTCTGCCTGGCCAATCGGTCCAAATCCTTTTCTCCTTCCTTAGTGTCCAACCTCTCATACAGCTCCTCATGTGCCTTTTCCTTGGCTTTCGCCACATCCCTCGTTACCTGCTGCCGCATCTCCTTGTACTCCTGCCTACTTTTCTCATCACTCTGTCGATCCCACTTCTGTTTTGCCAACCTCTTTCTCCTTATGCTCTCCTGCACTTCCTCATTCCACCACCACATCTTTGTATTCCTTTCTATTTCCAGGTGTCGGACCAAGTACTTTTCTAGCTGCCTCCCTCATCACTTCTGCAGTAGTTACCCAATCATCCAACATCTATTCACCACCACCGAGCCCCTGTCTGAACTCTTCCCTCAATCTCACACTACACCCTTCCTCCTTTAGTTTCCACCATCTTCTTTCACTCCTCACTCTCCTCCTCTTCTTCTTCACATCCAAAACCATCCTACAGACCACCATCCGATGCTGCCTAGCTATGCTGTCCCCTGCTAACACCTTAGTCTTCAATCTCCTTCAGGTTGCATCTCCTACATAGAATATAGTCCCTGTGTGCACCTTCCTCCACTCTTATACGTCACCCTATGATCCTCCTTTTTTTTTTTTTTTAATAAGTATTCACCACTGCCACATCAATCCTTTTAGCAAAATCTACCACCATCTGCCCTTCCACATTCCTCTCCTTAAAACCATACCTACCCATCACCTCTGTTCCCTTCACCTACATGCCCATTAAAGTCTGCCCCAATCGCCAATCGTTCTTTCCTAGGTACACCATCTACCACTTCATCTAATTCACTCCAGAATCTTTCCTTCTCCTCCATCTCACAGCCCACTTGTGGAGCATAGGCACTGATGACATTTATAATCACCCCTTCAACTTCCAGCTTCACATTCATCACCCTTTCAGAAACTCTCTTTACCTGCACTACACTCTTTTTGTACTCTTCTTTCAGAATCACCTCCACACCATGGTGGAACTGTTTAAAACCACCTCCAATTTTCCTGGCCATACTCCATTTCCACTTGGTCTCCTGAACACACAACATATCTACCTTTCTCCTCTCCATCATATCAGCTACCTCTCTCCCTTTACCAGTCATAGTACCAACCTGAACCTCCACTCTCCTACACTTCTCCTTTTCCTGCCATCTCTGTAGACGTCTTCCTCCTCTCCTTCTCCTCTTTCGGCCAAAAGTAGCCCAATTTCCACCGGTACCCTGTTGGCCAACGATACCTGTGGCGGTCGTTGGTAACCTGGGCCTTGACCGATCCGGTATGAAATTCTTATGTGATCCACATGTTTGATTTGGCATGGTTTACGATGTATGCCCTTCCTAACGCAGCCCTCCCCATTTATCCGGGCTTGGGACCGGCACTAAGAGTGCACTGGCTTGTGCCTCCCTAATGGCTGGGTTATAAATATATAAAACATAAAAAGAACAGGTACAAAAAGCCTGTCCTAGGAACCAAGTTACTAATGTTGGTGTGCACACAGACTTATTACTGTGTTTGCGCACCGGAAGGCAGCATTTAATGTTCATTCCTGCATGATTATCAAGTCAAGTCAAGTTTATTTCTATAGCGCTTTTCACAACAGACATTGTCTCAAAGCAGCTTTACAGAAATCAACAGTCAAGGTGAATGGTGTGCATTTATCCCTGATGAGCAAGCTGTGGCGACTGTGGCAAGGAAAAACTCCCTTAGATGTTTTGAGGAAGAAACCCTGAGAGGAACCAGACTCAAAAGGGGAACCCATCCTCATTTGGGTGACATCAAGAGTTTGATCATAAATCTTTCAACAATACAGAACACTGGAGAGCGAGAGAGAACCAACATGAGTACTGGAGTATAAGATTATAAGTAAATGTTCTTTCTTCAGTCTTTGGTATAAAAGTAGGAGCTACTTAGCCTAACATTTGTGATCATCACCGATCTAGCAACAGATCCAGCAACAGCTTCTCCATGCCAGAGCCTTTAAACACCCCAGGAGGTCCAATGTCAAAACTCCACACATGTAGTGGGATCCAATTGGCACTGGTACGTCTCTAGATGGTTCAGGATGTTTGCGAGTTTGGCATCTACTTTTTTTAAAGTCCATAATCTTCACGAGGTGGGACGTGACTGGAGCTGGCTAAACCTCAGGAAGCCTCGGGATGGGGAGAGAAAGAGAAGCAGTGGAGAGCAATTAGCGTAGTTGCTGTTCATGATATTATCAGCACAAGTTGATAATGTGCATGTGATCAGATGTTCTGGAGCACAAGGTTATGATATGTGACGTATGTTGTGTAGGCTTTGCTAAAAAGACACGTTTTTAATCTGCACTTAAAATGGGTGAGTGTGTCTGAACCCCGAACACTGTCAGGAAGACTATTCCAGAGTTTAGAAGCTAAATGTGAAAATGCTCTACCACCTTCAGTGGACTTTGCTATTCTAGGAACTACTAGAAGCCCAGAGTTTTGAGATCTCAGGCAGCGTGACAGATTGTAGTGTGTTAAAAGACTGGATAGATACATGGGAGCCAAACCATTTAGTGCATTATAGGTGAGTAGCAGTAGTTTGTAGTCTATTCAAAACTTAACAGGAAGCCAATGTAGGGACGATAAGATTGGGGTTATGTGATCATATTTTCTTGACTTTGTAAGAACTCTTGCTGCCGCATTCTGAACTAACTGAAGCTTGTTTATTAATAATGCTGGACATCCACCTAGTAATGCATTACAATAATCTATTCTGGAGGTCATAAATGCATGGACGAGCTTCTCTGCATCGGATATAGACAACATATTTCTTAACTTAGAAATTATTTCTAAGGTGAAAGAAGGCTGTTTTTGTAACTTGGTTGATTATTATTGGTTTATGCTCTGTATTGTGCATTTGTGCCTAACACCACGTTCATACAGACATCATTGCCATAAGATGTTTAATCTAGAAAAGTGTAATCTAGAGGGGTAGCATCATTCCCTCACATAAATTGACAGGTAACAGGTCTACAGGCTTGTCAAAATTGCACATCATGGCATTGTTTAAAGACAACAAATTTGTAACTGAAAGTCTGGTATAAAGAAAATAAATATAACCCAACAGTTTGTCTAAATCATTAATTTTCAAGGTTTTCTAATATTTTGTGTGATTTTATGTGGAAAAAATAAAGCCTATTGTGATGGTATAAATTTTGTTGTTTTAATATGAAAATACCTCAATCAGTAAAATGAAAAGAAAAGGTTGGATTCTTTTAATTTTTATTTATTGAATTTTTTTTTTTTTGGAAACAGGGGGCCAAAACTCAAAGCACACTTTATTTCACACTATATTCACACTATATTTATTATTGAACTAAAAGTAAATGTTTTTTTTTTTTTTAACATAAATATGAATAAAAAGACATATTATTCCAGAATAAATCAACTTAAACTTTAAATAACTTAAAATATTTTGCTCTAAATAAAAAAATATATTGTCAAACACCAGACGTCACACCATCATGCAGCTCTTCAGAAACTCTCCCTGGGTAAATAACCGGCTGATGTGGCTTTGATTTCTCCTCTGCTTTCACACCAGCTTCACTTTGTGATTGTACTCTGGTTGAAAAAAGATTCTTCTTTAACTCTTCTACCTTTTGTATCGTCTGCTTTGCATTCAGGTTTTTCAGCCATGTAGTTTGTGTTATCAGCACTTCATATGGCCAGTACATTAATAACAATAATAATAGATCTATATAAAATCATCTCGCTAGGCAGATATAATTGTACATCAGGCCAGATGTGGCCAGTGGGCCTTGAGTTTCACAAATATGGTCTAAACATTAATGATGTATTCTGTAATAATGTAAGTAGTAAATAGCTAGCTTCATTTTGAAGGTATGTCAGGTGTGAAATTGCCTCTATGTAGTATTTTCAGCACATCTACAATATATTAGTTATGTGTTCTAATGCATACACTTGGACAAACACTGAGCTTGTGTTTAATGCCAATAAAACAGAATATCTTCTTTTGAAACATATTCCCCAGCTAAGCTTTCTTTTCTCCAAGGTGACGGCTGTTCCTGATTTTCTGAAAAAGAAGATAAAAATGCAGAGTCAATTGAATGATCATGAAATATATTTGGAATCATTTGAGCTGTTTTTGGCGAATTCTAGTGAACACCAGTTCATAATAGAATTTATCCATACAGTTCTTCCAGACATCCTGGCCAGGTATACATACATACATACATACCAGTGGCGAGCCGTGCATTTGGTACCTGGGCCTTCAGTGGGGATGTACCCGACTTAAACCACCACGAACATGTCGCAATTATGGAAACCATCAATACAATACAAAAACACAATATAACAACGCGTGGCATTACAGAGAGAGAGAGAGAGAGAGAGAGAGAGAGAGAGGCATTTCACATATGGAGGGTAAATACCATTTTACTAAAGCAAGAAACCCAGTTAAGGCAACTTCAAACCTCTACACTACCACCGCAACTGTGCACCTACATCATCTGGAGTAGATCAGAATCAATATTTGTCTAATAACATAACAAAAACATAAAAAATCTAAATAAAATACAACCTACTCACCAGAGATGCAGACTCATGATTTGCACTGCTCCTCAGAGGCTGTAATCCAGTGGTACTGCTCGTATTTACTGGTCTGGAAGTGGCGAACAAAGACAAGCTAGCTAGCTTCAGGGTTGGTCGACCTCTCCTAGCCGTCGGATTTTTTCTAAAACCAAATCAATTTCTCTTCCTCTGTAGACATTTAAAAAAGTCTAACTTTACCGTATTAATGGTTGCAGCACGCTACACACGTGTTTTGCCAGTCAAACTTGGCTGTAACAGTTACCTTCTGACCAAGCAATCAGAGGACCGAAAAATGCTGATGCTATTCTCGGTCAGCAGAGAAGGCTTTGCTGGTCATGTTTATAGACAGAGATTGATTTCTGAACTGCTCCAAATGATGTCGGTGCACAGTTGCGGTGGTAGTGTAGAGGTTTAAAATTGTCTTAACTGGGTTTCTTGCTTTAGTAAAATGGTACTCCTCCTCCATATGCGAAATGCCTCTCACTCTGTAATGCTACGCATTGTTATAATGCATTTTTGTATAGTATTGATGGTTTCTATAATTGCAACGTGATAGTGGTGGTATTAGGAGTTGGATTAAGTCGGGTAAATCCCCACTGAAGGCCCAGGTACCAAATGCACGGCCCGCCACTGCTTCTCTGACACACTTGACTTCCTCATACAATACCACAACTCCTCTCTCGGCTCCCTGTCGTACACTTTCTCTAAAAACACAAAAACACAATGTAACTCCTTCCTTCTTTCTCTATACTTCTCAATCAACATTCTTAAAGCAAATGCTGCATTGTGGTGCTTTTCCTCGGCATAAACCATACTATTGCTTCCTAGTTACTAATCCTATCCACTTCCTGCTTCACCATTTTCACAACATCTTTTCTCTCTCCCTCACATTCCTCGTTCATCGGCTGTTCAAAATACATTGTTCTTCATAATACACTCAATATAAATATTTATTATACATTTTAACCTTCTATGACGAAAGAAAACAACTCTATAAAATGCCCTGCTATGGATCCTATTTTGTTCGACTAATACTTTATCATGTGCAATTATAAGAAATAATACAATTTATTGCATATATATGCTGCAATACTAAATAATACACAATCTCTCTCTCTCTCTCTCGTTGTTCTTTCTGCTTTGTGCAGAATTGGAGCAGGAAAAAACACTCTGAACATGATGGGACTGGGAAGTGGCGCAGGTATAACTCGTTTATCAATCTACACTGTATGAACAAACATTGTGGGCACCTGGCCATGTGAGCTGATTAAACACCCCATTTGAGATTTCTGCTGTTATAATAATCTCCACCCTTCTGGCAAGATGTGTCACTAGATTTTGGCATGAAATTTACGGTTAGGGAGTGGTCAAATCTCATAGCAGGCCACTCAAGATTTTCTACTCCCAACCCATGTAAATAATATCTTCATTAAGTTTGTCATGCTGGAACAGGTTTGGCTTCTAAAGTGAGGGAAAATTAAATGCTACCGAATCCCAAGACAGTTTATAATTGTGTGGCACTAATATTGTGGTAACAGTTTAAGGAAGAACCACATATGGCTGGAATGGATCTGATGCCCCAATACTTTTGTCCATATAGTGTATGTTATTAGTATTTAGTATTGGCATTATCTGTATTAAAATGTTCTATCTTGCTCCAGGTGAGATCGATCTGGAAATTCTTAAAGTGCTGCATGAAAAGCATCCAGATGCCAAAATAAAGGTTGAGGTGGTTGAACCTAGCTACGCCATGCTTAACAAGTATAAAAGTAAGAATAGACACACATTTGTTCTATGTTGTAATTTACCATCAGGGTGTTAATGTGCAACAGGATGAAAGCTATAGCCAGGGCCTTAACATATTTCTGGTTAAATGTGTTTAGCAAAGTGAAACTATATTCAATATTGTCAAATGATTAGTATTTTGTTATAAAACCATTGCAAAATTCTTTATACATGTGCACCTATTTCAAACTTGAAATGATCTTATTCCTTTTAGCAGATAATTTTGCATCATTTTAGAAATAAATGCTAAAACAATTCTCAATTCTGCCAACAAGACAAATAAATCCATGCCTGAAATAAAAAAAAAAAGGTTTCACAGTTAATTGACTTGGAATCTGTGTGTGTGTGTGTGTGTGTGTGTGTGTGTGTGTGATTTTAATGACCTTTTTATATTTTCTTCTAGCTTCATTATCGAAGATGCCAGGCTTTGATTATGCCACTTTCAGTTGGAATGAAATGACCGCAAAAGACTTTGAGAACAAACTGATGAAGGAAAACTCTGATAAAAAAATGCACTTGATTAACATGATACAGGTTTGTATATGCATGTCTGACTAGTCCAACAAGTGTTCTTATAAGCAAAAGGGGCAATAATTTGCTTTCCTTTTTGTGTGAATCACAATGGCACTATAAGTTCATTTTACAGGTATCTGATAAGATGTATCTGTTTTGTTCTTGACCAGCTGTCTGCCATTTGTTTTCATCAGTCATTTTATTTATTACAAATAAAAAGAGGGGATCAGTAGAGGAGTAATTATGGTAGTTGACATTATGTGAACAGAAGAACATTGAGATTTCCTTTACAAACTATTTTTCACAGATGCTTTACTATGTGAAGGATCCAATGGCCACGCTTTCCTTCTACCGAAGTTTACTGCACAAAGGTGGCAAAGTCCTTGTCATTCTGCTCACAGGTAAGCATGTACAGATTCACTTTAACCCAATGGGCAAGAACACTTTGCAGTGAGACCTTTTCTAAGGCATTGCATCCCCTGTAGATGAGAGTGCATGGGCCAGGCTTACGAAAACCTTCCAAAATCAGCTGTATAAGGACGGAATTGTTGACACTCTTACATCTGGAGATATCAAAAGCTTTCTGGATTCCAAAAAAATTCCCTACCAAAACCACAAGCTCCAGTCTCTGTTGGACATCACTCAGTGTTTCATACCTGGAAATGAAAAAGGAGAGCAGCTACTCAGTAGCCTGACTGAGATAATCGACTTCGGTAAGAATGCTTCTCCAGAGCTGAAGAAAGAGGTGCTGGATTTCCTTAAAAATCCAGAAAACTACCAAGAAGTGAACAACAGGATCCTGTTCGATTGCAGCACAGAGGCCTTGCTGATCGACGCTTAGGTCCAGAGCTTACAGATACTTAGCAGGGGAAAAGCACTTGTCAAACAGCTGGTAAAAAAGATGAGGAATAAGAATTGACTATAAATATCTAATCAGCTTTATTATTCAGCCTTTAAATCCATAACTCAACTAAATCCCTGTTTTATTTTTTGCACTGTAAGAAATGGAAGAGTTTGGAATAAATGAATGAACATTTCTTACATGTCAGGAAGCAGTAGCTCACTGATTAAAGCTCTGAGTTATTGCATGGAAAGCCAGGCGGGGGTGTGGGAGTGGGGGTTTACAAGTGAGGTAACAGTTACCTCAAATATTAAACCCTGTGCTGTTAATCCACATGAATACATTTACCAGCATGGTTTTTTTCCCCCCCTTGAACTTTTTTTCAAAAAGTGTCGCATATAATTTGAAAACAATTAAATTCCATTCAAGGAAAGTACAACATTGCAAGTGCTGTTTTTATTGCTATTACACACACACACACGTGCGCAAAAGGTTTTGACTTTTTATACTTCCTGATTGTGTGAACTGTATAAACTTTTAGTGTTGGGGCCACTTTGTCAACATAGTTTTTGCAATATTCAATCTGTTTTCCAGACTTCATAAAGGCTTGTGTAAATCTCACTGCCTCTTAAGTAACGGGAATAAATAAAGACTGAGATCGCAATATCTCTAACTAAGGTACACCTATAATTAAAAATAATTGCTACTCCTTAACTTTATCCAAATTACACAAATACATATATACATTGGATATAAAAACTTTACACACCACTGTTAAAATGGCAAGTTTCTGTTATGTAAAAAAAAAAAATTAAATAAAAGACCAAATGTAGTAATTTCAAACCTTTTTCCACCTCATATGTGATCTATAACCTGTACAACTCAACTAAAAATATTTTGGAGGTGGAAAAAAACAATTAATGTGGTTGCATAAGTGTGCACATTCGCTTATAACTGGGGATTTGTCTGTGTTCAGAATTAAGCAATCCCATTCAAAAAGGTATCAGTTGAGAAAAGGGTAGAAAATAATTACCAAGGCATTATTTTTATATATATATATATATATATATATATATGTGTGTCTGGGCTATAGGGTAGAGTGGAAAGATAGAAGCATTTTCTTACAAAGAAAACATCCAAGCCCAGCTTAATAATAATAATAATAATAATAATAATAAAATGCACCCCAAAAGCATGTGGAGAAAATGTGTTCTGCTTAGAGGTAACCAAGTTTGGCCATAATTCCAAAAGGAATTTTTAGCGCAAAAATAACACTACACATAACCAAGAAGCTTGTAACATAGCTATGGTGGGCAGGCAGCCGGTGGCCTGACCTGCTGCCGTATAAGACTTAAAGCCTTTAAGAGATGCTGGTTGGCTATCTCTCCCCTGGTGCTGCATCGTCCCTTAAGGACTAATACATTAGCAAAGAGAGAAACTTTGGGGCTCAAGAGGTGGGCGGAATAAGGGTTATTCCATGACCTGGTTACCACAGTGTGCAGGTCTGGGGAAAAGAAAGGCAGACCCCGGCATGAAGG
This sequence comes from Silurus lanzhouensis, assembly GCA_039877035.1. Taxonomy (NCBI): domain Eukaryota; kingdom Metazoa; phylum Chordata; class Actinopteri; order Siluriformes; family Siluridae; genus Silurus; species Silurus lanzhouensis. The sequence goes on along the minus strand of JBCEWE010000486.1, from coordinate 1,495,603 downwards.
CAGCAACGTCGGTTGCAGGAAACATTAATCCAACTTAGGGGACATTGTTTCTGCATATCGGCTGGCCAGGCGCTATCCAGCTTGGCTACTGCCTGAGTCATTACCTCCAACAGCTCCTTGAACTGTAATGGCTGTGGGGGCATATCCTTTATGGGATTGCTGGCATCCATACCCTCTCTTTCCAGGAGGAAGAGGGGTGGAGTGCAGCGCAGCACTCTTTGCACAGGGAGAAGAAACCGCCAAAAGGCGTCCTTTCGAGGCAGAACAATGGGAGAGAATTGTCTCCAAAACCTCTGTCAGATCCAATTGGGAGCCCAACGACATGAATCGGGGCCAGAACCACAAGGAGCAGGAGCGCCCTCCTCAAAGAACTCTCTCCTGGAGCAATAACACGTGTGATTCAAAGCGTGGAAACACAGAAGCTTTCCCAAAGCATGGTTGATGCAGTTTTGGGTTCCTGAATGGGAACTGTCATTTTAACAGGGATATATAGACTTTTTTTATAATCACTCTGGATGCTCATAAAGCCTCTTTGGATATAAATTCTCCCTCCGTGTTTTTCCCCCAAAACATTTTTTTTTATCAATTTCAACATTGTGTATTAATATTAGAGACATCCAAACTCAAATTACAATAAAGGCTACCTTCAACAACCTATTGTTGAACAAAGAGGAACAAACTATAACATCCCAAACCAAAACTTAAAAAAGAAGTACAGAGGGGATGACAATGTTCAACAAAATCACTACAAATATATATTTTTGTTCCCACTAAACCCTAGTGCCACCCCAGGGTTCCAGGACCTTGCAAATGTTGTGCTCAGAGACATGATGGGCAAAGATGCAAAGGCATACAGTACATTGGTGTTTTTTTTTTATCTACAAAAACATATGTGGCAAGTGTTATATCAGCTCCAGAATAATCAGCTTTATGTTAAAAATAGAAGAAATGCGAGTTTCACCAGACGAAAGTTTAATTCCTGTACAATGATTTTAGTTAATACACAGAACAAGCCTTAGCCTTGTTAAAAGCTGCCTTCTCCTACAGAGAGCCACATGACTCTACAAAAGCCTATAATGACTACTTGAAACATAACTATTTTGCAAGATTATTCCTAACATAGTAAAAGGACTTTTATAAGTATTATTTTTTTCTTTATTGCAGTAATCTTAAATAAAAAAAAAAAAAATAAAATAAAAAAAAAATATATATATATATATATATATATTATATATTAATAAATTTCCATAGTGTACCGTCACTAGTAAATTAATAGCTAACTTAATACATGAATTTAAGCCATTTAAATGGCTTTATACAACAAAGGACTAAAAGAAACAGATGGATATTGAACATTTCTGTGCCCTACTTAGTGAAATGAACAAAGGAACAACAGGTGTTTAGCACAAACTAGCCTGTATTTAACACTAAACTAATCCTAAATCCACCTAAACATGTACAACAGCTAACAATGCATAATGTATTATGAATAAATGAGAGGGAAATAGTTTTTCACTTCACCATTAAGGAAGTAGAATGTATTAAACACACAACAATTCAATCTGATACAGCAGTAAAGAGGAGTACTAGGAAATTAAATATATCCAAAATGACCCCAAAGCAGTAGCAGCAGCTTTGTATTATCAGAAGTAACTGAGGTAACATACACAGAAATGAAGTAATATTAGATTAGATTAGATGCAACTTTATTGTCATTACACATGTAAAAGTACAAGGCAACAAAATGCAGTTTAGGTCTAACCAGAAGTGCAATAGCAGCAAGTGCAGAATATACAGTGTTTACATGAGTTACATAAATTAGATAAAATGGTATTATAGGAGTAATTTACAGATGTGTATGTACTATGAACATAATATACAGATGGCTATTACTATAAACTGAAATTTAAAGAAGGATATGTGCTGTAAACAAAATATGGCTATTACTATAAACATACATTTTTACAGAAGGATATGTACTATGAACATATATTGCTATTACTATAAACAGAAATCGGGTGGATATATACAATGGTAAGTTAGGCTATGGTGAGCAGCAATGCAAAAAAAGAGCAAGTGTGCAAATGAGCATAGTTTTTGTGTAAACAGTCCATTAGTGCAATAATGAAGTGTGAGCTGTGAATGAATATATGAAGGTGGGTGCCCTGTGATAATCCTAGTGTATTCGTATCTGACATCCAGTGTTCCCATGACTGGTTCTTAATAAATGCAAAAAAGCAATTACTTTTTTTCATATTCACTGACTTGCAAATTAATTGTTTAGTTGAATTGCCCTCAAGAGAATCCAAGTTTTGTATACTACAGTTCAGTTATCCATTAAAATGTTACATTCTGGCTCCTCTCTCATGCTAACTGTTATATATAACCTAAAAAAAAAAAGGTAACAGGTCCACAGGCTTGTCAAAATTGCACATCATGGCATTGTTTAAAGACCATGAATTTGTAACCGGAAGTCTGGTATAAAGAAAATAATTGTAATCCGACAGTTTGACTGATCAATCATTAATTCTAAAGGTTTTCTAATATTTTGTGTGCTTTTATTGCTGTGATATTTTTCTAAAAAAAATAAATAAAGCCTATTGCGGGAGTATAAATTGTCTTGTTTTAATATGAAAATACCTCCATTGGTAAAATATATGAAAAATTAAGATTTTTTTGCCATTCTAAACATCAATGATGTTTTCTGGAATAATGTAAGTAGTAAATAGCTAGCTACCTTTTGAAGGTATCTGTCAGGTGTGATGAAAATTGCCACTATGTAGTATTTTCAGCACATATTCAGTATGTTAGTTATGTGTTCTAATGCATACACTTGGACAAACACTGAGCTTGTGTTTAATGCCATTAAAACAGAGTATGTTTTTTTTTAAAACATACTTCCCAGTTAAGCTTCCTTTCCTCCAAGGCCACAGTACCAAGGTGACAGCTTTCTCTCTCTCTCTCTCTCTCTCTCTCTTGTTCTTTCTGCTTTGTGCAGATATTGAACATTTCTGTGCCCTACATCAACAGCTAACAATGCGTAATGTATTATGAATGAATAAGAGGGAAATAGTTCATTTTGGCTTCACCATTAAGGAAGTAGAATGTATTAAACACACAACAATTTAATCTGATACAGCAGTAAAGAGGAGCACTGGGAAATTATATATAACAAAAATGACACCAAAGCAGTAGTAGCAGCTTTGTATTATCAGAAGAAACAGAGGTAACATACACAGAATTGAAGTCATTTTAAACTATTAGCAAGTGAGGACACAAGAGTGCTTCTCCAGAGCTGAAGAAAGAGGTGCTGCAATTTCTTAAAAATCCAGAAAACTACCAAGAAGTGAACAACAGGATCCTGTTCGATTGTAGCACGGAGGCCTTACTGATCGACGCTTAGGAGGTGGGGGTTAACAGTGAGGTAACAGTTACCTCAAACCCTGTGCTGTTAATCCACATGAATACATTTACCAGCATGTTTTTTTTTTTCGCTTGTACATCTTTTTAAAAAAAGTGTCACATAATTTGAATACAATTAAATTCCAATTATGTCCATTCAAGTAAAGTACAACATTGCAAGTGCTGTTTTTATTGCTATATCACACACACACACACACACACACACACACAAACATACTGTGGATTAGTGTATGGAGTTAAACGATGTGGATTTTAAACTCTATCACTATCTGCTGGGTTTCTTGCAACAATACAGTACAGGTGAAAAGGGTAATCGAAGACAAAAAGGATTTTTGCCTGTTGACTGCTCATATTTTTAAAAGTACTAGAGCTTTTATTTAAAAATAAATTTATTTATGCAAATGAGACATGGCCTTAGTCACCTTGCATCAATTTGCATACTTATTTGCAAACATTTGATGGTTAGAATTCAAATGTTTATTTTACGTTAATGACATTCCCACAATAAAGTCAAGTATATAACAGTCTGTTGGGATATAATTTTGTCATAAGATTATAAATAATTCATGTAATTTTCTTTTTATTATAATCAAGTAGAAATGTTTAGGTAATAAATCAGAATCTAGATAAAAAGTCAGAACTTTAGTAACCTGCTCTCCAAAACAGATGCAAAAACACAATAAAATATAGAAATCTAATTTATATGAATGAATATTCATTATGTATAATTCTGTATTATCCTTCTTATTGTGGGCTATAAAAATGTTTTTCATATAGAATATGTAGTTTCTACTGTAGTGTGGTTTGTCAAGGTCAGTGAAGGAATATGACATGTACATCATAATGACACATTAACTGTCAGTTTTGTGGGTACAAACACCTTGCTGATGAGAAGCATCAGAAACGATTCTCCAGGCTGGTTTGAGCAGGTAGGAAGACTAAAAGTTAGGCTATAACTAAAATTACCACTCTTTTCAACCGTGGTGAGCAGAAAATAAGTCAAGTCAAGTTTATTTCTGTAGCGCTTTTTACAACAGACATTGTCTCAAAGCAGCTTTACAGAATTTAACAGTTAAGGTGAATGGTCTGCATTTATCCCTGATGAGCAGCCATGGCGACTGTGGCAAGGAAAAACTCCCTTAGATGTTATGAGGAAGAAACCTTGAGAGGAACCAGACTCAAAAGGGGAACCCATCCTCATTTGGGTGAAAATTTTGGTGACAAGCCAAAATGATCTCAGAATGCACAACACATTAAACCTTGGGGTGGATGAATGACAGAAGAATCCACCAGAGACTAGTGAAATATCACCCGGTCTTTTTTAAATATTCAACTTTTTGAGTGGAAAATAAACATTGCTCTGTTTTGTCGTTTTAATTTTAGAAAGAGAGGGAGAAAAAACATGAGAATTTATTTAAAAATCTAAAAATAAATAAATAAATGAAAATACATACATTTTGTTTTTATACCTTATTACTGATTGCAAATATTTATTTGAACACACGGTGTCGCACTAGGTCATTCCTTTTCAAAACGTGAAAAGGAACTTTGTTTTTAGACAAAACAATAATGGAGGAGATTTTGATTAGTGAGTATTATCCTGTTCATTTTCTCTTAACTGATTTATTTTCAATATACATCCTGCAACATACCTGACGTTCATGTAATTGGGTATAGATGGATGCACAAGCAAGTAAAAGGTGTTTTATTAGACAAGGCAAACAAATCCAAATCAGCAGGCAGATCATAAGCAAGAAAGCGGCATGGGTCAGGTGATCAGATCAGGGCAAAACAAGAACGAGAGCATGATAACTGATTGAAACCAGGGTATTAAAATAAAACAAAAAGGTTTGACAAGTACATTACTTTCAAGTTTGTTTTAGTGGATTATGCAAAGCGATACCCAGAAGCAGTGTCTCTCCACAGAAATTCAGCATGCAGTGTTTTAGAGGCATGTCACGTACACTGCATGAGCTTTATGAATTACTGGGGGTTGATTTAATCACACATTTTTATGAAATATATAGATGCTTTATGCAAATGTATGTTTATTATTAGTGAAACTATTCTCAACATAGAGCATGAAGACAAAATATTATGGTGTTTTAAATTATGTAAATCATCAGGACAACAAACGGAACTTTTGCTGTTTCCACACGGACGGTTTTAAACGCAGAATGTGTGTATCATGGCGGATTTCGTTGCTTTATTTGAGACTTGACGCATCAGTAAAACCAATATTTAGTGATGGAAGTAGTTTTTTTTATGTCCAAGTAAAGAAAGGACGTCGTAAATAAATGTCAAACATAAATGCGCGCTGCATTAATCGCGTGGTAATAAAATTTGTGCCTTTAAATAGAATTTGCATTAACGCTTTAATTTTGACAGCCTTTTGATGACTTTTCCTTCTTCTAGGTCAATGAGAAAGATGCAAGCAAACAACTGGGGTGCAATTTATTATAATTTTGTGATAATGGCCACTTGAACGTATGATTAAATTTCTGTTCAGGTCTGTTTTAGGATTTAGAGTCTAAACTCTCTAATTGGTACCCTGCAAGTGTTCCACGTGATGCCACAGCTCTTTGGGGTTTTTCTTTCCTCCCTTTTAATTAGAATGGTGCTAAATGATCATGGTTGTTGGCTCACATGCATGGAGCAGATTGTATGCACCTCCTATGCTGCAAGCTTTACAGACCTTATATGCATTTGCTGCTGGGCTCATTATTCATTTCTTAAATATGGAGATAAAAAAAACTGATTGAGGATGTTACCCATGTCAACTTTATGTCAATTGGTAAGTTGTGAACAGCCTACTACCCCTACTAAAATACGCTATGCAAAGATGGAATTAAACAGACCCATACAGCTGGAGAAGTCAAAAGCTTTCTGAATTCTGTAAATAAAGACCCATTCCAAAACTGCAAGCTCCAGTCTCTGTTGGATATCACAAAGTGTTTAAATGATACATTAATTACCAAAATGTTATTTCATTTGTACTGTGCTAAATTTGATGAGTAAACTCAAAGTTTAAACTCTGTGTCCAATCCACAGCAACTCATCAGTCTAATCAAACATCCAATTATATTATACATTACTAAAAGATACAGCATTCCAAGTGACACTTTGCAATTTCTGTTGGAAATAAAGTGTGTAAAACTTCCAGAATCATTTAACATTTTTTTATACATTTTACCCAGTTTTTTTTTTTTTTTTTAGCTCGCACACAAGCTTCTACTGCTTTTGGTTTTGTACATGGTGTCTCTCACAAACAGAAACACACACAACCAGCACTGGAATGTGCTATCACCAGTCATAACAATCATCTAACACATTGTAATACCAGTAAAGTAATTCAGTGTATTATTTATTCAGCATACCCTTCTTTCCATAGTACAAAAAAATCCAATCTACAGAGTAGAAAGGTTTGCCACTCACAATTACACGTCTCAGACGTGGCTCTCGGGCTGTGAATCCTCAACGTTTCAGTTGCTAGTATCTCTAACCACCTTACTCAGAGAAACTTACAAATATATTAAATGAAGAGTGTGTTTCTGAACAAAAATTATATTTATTTGCTTATATGGCTCAGTAGTTTCAAATTCACAGAGTTTAAGAAGTGTTCAGTGTGTGTGCTGATCAGTCATTCTTTTCGTTTACTCGTCCCATTTTTGTACGCATGTTGCGCAGTGTGAAGAACCACACAGTGGTCAGGGCGCAGGTCACCTCCGCTACCCAGAAGGCTGTTTCCCAGCTGTAGCGCTTGGCAATGGTGCTGAATGGCAAGCCGGCAAGAAACGCACCAACTGATACACACACAAACACAAAAAAATTATGGAACACTTATAACAAAAGATGTATTAAAATGACAATTTATTAAATTTAAAATGACATTATAAAATATTTGTGTCATAAAAGTTCATCAGTTTGTAAATTGGTCAGAAATGTTCCTAGTGTTGGTCTTACCGCCACTCCAAACTGCACATGTTCCTGACGTTGCAATATTTAGCATATTTAAATACAAAGCACAGCACTATATTTCCGTAAAATCTAAAAGAAGTTGGTCAGCTGGACATAAGACCTTACCGTTTGCCATAAGCGCTACAATGGCGTGTGATGTCCCGCAGAAGTTCGAGGGCGCGCTCTCACTAGCAATCACCCCAAACAGAGCAATCGGCCCGTACGATGAGAAACCAAAAGCAGCACCCAGGGTTAATATCCAGAGCTAGGTCACATAAAATAGAGCAATCAATTTAAAATAACAGCTCTTTAAAAAGAGGTGTGGCTAACATGGCTGTCAGTTCTCATGAAAGAAGCGTGGTTTGTGTGTCATTCTCAGGAAAGTAGGAGGCGTGGCTTGTGTGTGTCAGTCCTAAAGAAGTAGTAATGGCCTCTGTGAGTCAGTCCCAATGAAGGTGGCATGGCCGCTAATATCAATACCAGTGAAGAAGGCACTGTGTGCCTGTCCTAGCGAAAGAGGTGAGGCCTGTGTGTGTCGATACCAGTGAGGGAGATGTGAACTTTTGTGTCAACAAATGTGTCAATATGCATCTAATATATAAAGGCTATTTAACTATAGGCTAAATATATTGGCAAAATGTGATTAAATCAGAGACATGGGTACCTCTTTCTCAGACAACCCTGTGAGGATAGAGACTGGATGAAGAATGATAACCCAGAATGGAGCTTCCTACACAAACCAATGCGAAAAAATATGATTAATTAACATATATCACGAGGAGATATACAGAAGTCATAAACCCAGACAACATCTATACTAGTTGAATAATTATTACTCTTAAAAAATAAAAAAGTGCAGTTCAATAGAGACAGATTAAGAGAGCAGTTCATTTATACTAGTCATGATATTAAAATGAGAATCAAGTAACCTAAATGTAAGATAAGATACGATAAGATAAACCTTTATTCGTCCCACAGTGGGGAAATTTCTGTTACAGCAGCAAGACAAAGAAATAAAAATAGATGCAAATATATAAAAAAGAATATACAAAAAAATAAAAAAACAGAAATAATAATAATAATAACAATAATAATAACAAACAAAGAAATAAAAATAAATGCAAATATATAAAAAAAGAGAAATATACATATACTACAATAACAGTATATACACAGTACAATGTATAAATACAAATAGGGGAGAAAAAAAAATGTGAAGGGCATTCAATACACTGTATAATATATAATAAAGAAATCATACTTCTGTGACATCAGGAGTGATGGTGACCCGGAAGAGATACATGGACACGACCATGCCCGCCATCATGGTTAAGAGGAGTGTATGCCGAGGGTTGCCATGCGTACCCAGTCCTTGCTGTTTAAACCACAGCTTCGGTTAGATTAAATTTGGTGAAAAAGAAAGAAAGAAAATGGAAAATGTACACACATACCCGTGCAACAGCTCTGTCAGAGATGAAGCCTGCTGCGATGCTACCAGCAAAACCACCAACCTCTAAGGCACTCATGTACGAACTGCCTACGAAATAGAAGCATATATATGACTATATATCTAATTAAAGCTAATCAAACTATAACTAGCTATACTTTTATTGTTGCACATTTAAAAAGATAAGCTTTCTATGTAAATAGTTAATGTTTGTTTATTTTTTTAAGATGATTTCTCATTTTGGGCTAACATGTTTGTCTAAGGTGCTGCATTAATACCCATCATGGCCGACTGGCCTTTCTCCTGCATAAGAAACAGCTGCCCCCAGTCGGTGCACGCAATCTTTACTCCGAACACCACCAGGTAACCGAAGGACAAAACCCACAGGTATGGACAAAGAAGGAACTCTTTAAAAGTGCTCTCATCATTTGGGGCTTCAGAGAGGGAAGAAAGAGAGAAAATGGGGAGAGTGGGTTAAGTAAGCGAGGAAAATTGTATCTGGTTTTATAGACATTTTATATATATATATATAAATAAAAAAAAAAAAAAAAAAATATATATATATATATATATATATATATATATATATATATATATATATATATAATATATATATAAAAGGAAATATATGTTCAATTTATAAGCAAAAAAGGTGTATTTGGAATTAATGTTACTTGCTGAATATTTATTCACAAATAAAAAATATTGAGTTTGAAAAAAAACTAAAACGTAATTTCGTTGCCAAACGTCCTATTTTCATCGCACTAAATGAGGTCTGAACTACACTTCAATTCACTTGTTAAGAAGAATGGATGGGGCAAAAAGATGGAAATTAACAAGAAATCCTGTCTTCTAAACTATTGAAGTACAAGACAACACTGGAGTGGTTAAAGAACACAAGGTTAAATGTCCTACAGGGCCTCAGACAAAGTCTTAATCTTAATCCTATTGGAACTCTGTAGCACTATTTGAAAACTGCAATCCACAAGCATCACCCAACCAACCTGAACAACCTGAAACAAATCTCCAGAGAAGAATGGACCAAAATCACTTCATGACGATCAGCCAAATATTAATGTTTGGGGGTTATGTTTTTTTATTTTTCACGAAAATATAATTTTACAACACATTTTAAATGTTCAGTGTTTTAAATTAAATATTAAACAGAATAAAATTTCATCGCACCATTTGTAATTTAGTAATATGTGATAATTAGTCAGGGATCTGAATACTTTTGCAGGACACTGTAGATCTTGTTACAAACTTCCTGTTACAAAACTATGTCTATATAATTATAATCCATCACAAATTCAAGCGATGGGGCCAGAATTCCCTTTTTATAAAGAGGTGTGGGCTATTGGATATTCAATCATATGTCTCCCAGATTAATATACAGTGAAAGTGTATTGTTTTGCCTATAGTACTGAATGTAAAGTAGTAGTTTTGATCACATAATGAAATGATTTGATATTATTAGGATGGCATCATGCAGCAGGTCAGGAAAAGGAAATGTAATGAGTGAAAATGCTGACCGTTGTGGAGAACATTACTATCAAGCTCTTACATTGTTTTTTGCCTTTGCCTTTCTTGGTCCCTGGCTGGATGCTGGGCAGGCCGACGTCTTTGGGCTCGTTCTTTACCATCAGCAGGCAGATGAATGAAAAGGCCATGCAAAATATGCCGGAGAAGCAGATGATGCTTCTCCAGCTGTAGTACATAGCCAGAAGCGTGGTGATGAGCGGACCCAAACTCCCAGCCAGGTTCATGCTGCAGCACAGAACGGCCCACCATGTGCCAAACTGGGACGGTTCGAACCACTGCGGCAGGAAAACAGAGGAGGATTTTACGTGAATCAATTCCTGTGTAAATATTTTAAATTTACACAATTCAATTTTATGTAGTACTTTCTGTAGTGAAATCCAGAAAACGATTACTACTTTATTATTAATACTACACCACATATCTATTTTAATTGTTTGAACTTACACCAAACTGAAATCTCCATCTGGGTTCACACATTTCTCAGCTATGTATGTGTTCTTTGCAACGCAAGACATTCTGAAATGCGATTTATCAACCCTTGAATACAAACAATGCTTTGTGTAAGTATTTGTTCCCCTTTCAACTTATATATATCATGAATCTACACAACAAAAACAGCCCATAATATGAAATATGAGGGAATCTATTTAGGCTTTTTTACCAAAAAATATTTTAAAAATTAATAAATTAAATTGTGACCTCACAAATATGTGACACCTGATCTGCACATGTTTTAAACCACTTGCTAACTGAAGCTATAATGCTGGCGACTCTAAATAACAGGTGCACGCTGACCTACTGCAATGGCAAACGTTCAAGGCTCGGATCTAATTATGTCGAAATGTCTTGAAACGTGAGCTGTGAACATGCACTCAGTTAGCTCCTCACTTTCCGCAGCACTTTGCCGCACGGTGGCCAGCCAAAACCCTGGCCAATGCCATTCATAAACCAGAGCAAGGTGAATGCTGTGAGGGAGGAAGACTGAGAGAAGAGGACATTGATGGCCCCAACAATGAGAAGGCCAGAGGAGAAGAGCCAGCGTGCACTGATCTGATCCGACAACACTCCGCTGATGAATTTACTGATGGCGTATGCCAGAGTCTGACTGCTTGTGATCAGACCTGAAAATGAAAAATGAAACGATTCAATAACATAAAAACGTGAGATAAAGAGTAGATGACAACTTTTCAGTAAACTTCATGACAGCTTAAAGCAGACAACTTTGCCTTCAAACAAAAATACATGTTTACAAAATTTTGTTTTAAGAGGACTAAATGATCGTCCACAACAAAAATCAACTTTTGTAAAAATTTTAAAACACTCAACAACTAGAAATACAATAATTTAAGACTTACCAAGTTCCTCCTTATCTAGCTTAATATCCTCCATAACTGACGGCATCAAAAAGGAGAACGTCTTCCGGTTGAAATAGTACAGAAAGTACCCCAAAAACATTGAGGTGAAGATGACAGACCGGTAATAGGTGTAACCAGCCCCCATGTTTCCGATCACTAAGATAGTTTTGAGAGAAAATTATTGTCCTGAAAGACTTTTAGAGACTATAACCACCACAGAAGATAGGTCTTAGTGAATACTTCTGACAAGAGTCATCCCAACTCCACACAAAGAAGCAGAAACGATGCGCTCCAAATGCTGAGGTAGACCTAAAGAAGAATCAGAGGTTCCTTAAATTCTTTTGGTCCGCGTGATCATCACTTTTGGCTCATCTCTTTCCAAAAGCACCTAGAACAAGCATGTTGTTCACAAATAAATCAAAAACACCATGTAAAACTGTCCATTATTTTTTGCAAATGTTGGGACACACACCTCAATCATGTCAGGTCATGCAAAACGATGGTGGGATGTCTTGAGTTTAATAAGTAATTGGAATACCAGGTTTCAATCAGTCAGATAATCAAACAAAATCAATCACCTCTATATTATTGGTCCTCAAACAAGGCACAATCTGCACATGCATAAATCAAAGGCTGTTGAATGAGATTTGACTGTTTAGGTGTATCAAACTCTGCTATTTGATTAATCAGATTAATGACAAATGATTTGAACAAAACTCTGCCTTAAAGCATCATATAAGCAAGATGAATGTTTACAACATGCCAAAGACAGAAATGTGTCTTTACAATCAGTTTACATAAGAAACAACTGATTAATATGTGAAACAGGTGTTCAAAAGTTTTGTACAATTAATTTAATTAACATAAACAGTTACTTCAATTAAAATAAATCAGAATAATACAATGGCTGTTTATTTACACAACTTTCTTATTGTCAGTTACATTTCTGCCAATGAGAAAGCCAAATAAAAAGCATTTACAATAGAAAAATTACTAATCAAAAGCTTAAATTTAAGCTATGTGTATTTAATTGATGTCTAAGACTTTAATACATGCGAAACACAAGTAAAAATTATATATTATTCAAGTATTTTTTAAGCACAATTGACAGCTATTTCTTCATGCTTAAGAATCGAATCAGCCAATCGGTTCACAGAAACGAGTCGGTTCGTTTATCTGTCAGGCAGTTAGCGACATTAAACAGCGCTATTCATCACGAATCAATGCCGACTTTCAATCTCATGTCAAATATAAACGAATAATAGCCCAACAAAAACTGCAGATTATATTTTGGAGTTTTATATTTATTCCTGAATTTTAAATTTAGACCTGAATCGGATTTGAGTCAGCGAATCGTTAGAGGACATGCAACGCTACATATCCTAGGACATTATACACACATTCTCATACACACAGGTCAAGTTTTAAACCCTGTACTTGTCATTTCATACAAATAATAATAATAATCATTTAAATAAATCACTAAATGAATGTACCTCCATCTGCTTGGGACACGCTCGCTCAAAACCTTGCTCTCTGAGGAACTCACGCCCCCAAATACCTAATCTGGATTCTGATTGGCTGCTGTGCTGTCAATCATTGCGCTGCAGCAGAGTGCATCACGCGCACTTTGAGGCAGCGTGCTATTGTTTTCCTCATTAATGCAAAAATCAGAAAGCGTTCTTCTCATGCCGTAAAGCAGATTTAAAGGATTGAGATGTGCATTGCTATTTTAAATCAAACACTTATGATATGTTCATACCACTGCATGGTTAAGCTTTAAATAGGATTTCCATTTTGCTGGTGGGTGTGAAATTATACTCACAGGGTTTATTTTAAGTCCTGCTGTTCCACCACTCAGTAGGGGACTTGGCATTAAAGGGGACTGTCTTGGGGCCAAGGTTTGGATTGCAGAATTCCATCAAAGAGAAGGTCGTAGTGGAGGGTGAAGACAGAATAGTTGACTACAGATCTTGACTGAATATATAATAAATGGACTTTCGGTGCCACCCAGATGATAAAGGGTTCCCACTATTGAGGCTTGATTCCTTTTAAAGTTTCTTTCTCACACAATCTCAGGAAGTTTTTTTTGCCACTGTCACCCATGGCTTGCTTATTGGGGAAAATAAGGAACTAATAGCCATTAATGTTCCCAATACTGGGAAGTAGAAGCTCAGTGTTTAAGGCTACAGTTTACTAATCAGAAGGTCAGGGGTTCAAGGCCCAGTATTGCCAAGCTGCCACTCCTGGGCCATTAAGCTAGGCCCTTAACCCTCTGCAATCCAGGAGCACTGTATCGTCGCTGACACCCAGCTACCTACCATAACTGGGATATAAGAGGAAAGAATTTCACTGTACATGTAAAAGCCTCTCTTATCTTATAATTTAAACTTCATAACTGTCTTTATCTATGTAAAGCTTCTTTGGGACAATGTTTATTATTAAAAGTGGCATACAAAAAATTAATGTTAAAATGTATCTATGAATTGTTGATTAAATCAGGGAATAAGTGAATAAGATGACCTCCATAGATGTCAAATCTGCATCCAGATCATAACATGCATAGGCTTTGACGTGTATAATTTAATATTCCCTTTTGACAAACTGACCATGGTGTGGTGCATCAGGGCAAAGACCATGGAAAAGTGTGTGTGTGTGTGTGTGTGTGTGTGTGTGTGTGTGTGTGTGTGTGTGTGTGTGTGTGCTTATTAGTGATGTGATGTGATGTGCTAGGAGTGTGTGTGTATTTATATATATATACATGAGAAAGAAAGAGAGAGGGAGAGGGAGAGGGAGACAGGAGAGAGAAGAGGCAGTGTGCATGCTAACCGAGTGTGTGTGCTGGTTGTAAAGCATATTTACAAGATGGCATTGTGTCAATGTGTTCTACAGGCCTGCATTGTGTTCCATGGGTCTGAGGGTGTAACGCTAATCAGTGTGCCTCCCTTTTGAAGAATGCAGTGAACTGGCCTGGTTTTGCATCTTAAAGCAGCCAAATGGATATGAGCAGAATGTCAGAACTGGGCTAAATCACCTCAGAGGAGCCACACAGGTAAATAATGTTATTTTCAATACAATCTTTTTACTGTGATGGCTTTTAAACATAGACTAATCTGACTCTCTGCACTCTCACTAATCTGATCTCCTTGCTTGTTAAATATTTTTGTTATTCTAGAGATAAATGCTTTAAAATAAATTTGTTAGGAACACAAGGTCATGTATTATAAGCTTCAGTCATAATTATGAACATTCAAATAGATGTATGGTTTTAGAAAATGTATCTGGAAGGTAAACTAGTGCTCTAGGATATTTTAGGCAAAATTGGGACACTAGCATGGGGAGTATCTTTACATCACCCCATCACCGATCTCTCACATCAGTCACGGTTACATAAGCAGACAGAGAGGGGCACACACACACACACACACACACACACACACACACACACACACACACACACACACACACACACACACACACACACACACACACAGGGTAGAGAGAAAGAGATGTCTGTCACCTAGTTGTCTGCCTCCACATTTGGTCCCTCAGTTGCCATAGCAACAGCCATTAGTCATCATAGTGGAAAATTTCATGTTTTCATCATGTAATCACATGTTTCAGTATATATTTTCACCACTTAGATTTAAATAAGCATAAACTAGTCTACAATTGGATCCTTATTGCCCTGATTAATATGTTTTAAATGGCAATGATTCTTTTAACCCTGACTGATTCTCATTTTCTAAACAACCATTCCAGAAGACGTATCCCATTGGCAGAAAAAAATAAATCACTGGAATTGGGTTAAGAAACCAACCTATCATTAAAACCTAAAAAAAAAAAATTTTTATTTCAACTTTCTAAAAAAAAAAAAAAAAAACATTGTTGATCAGAGATCTTTCATAGACATGGTGAAGTAAAATTTGACAGTAAAGTCAAGATAGTGTTTAATAGTGGAATTAAGGGCCATTTTTAATCAGACTTTAATTGTGAAAGAGCAGTTCAAGGAGCATGAGGTATCATCTTCACACATGAATTGGCCGACAACTTTTTTCAATACAAGACACACAATAAATGCATCTCTAGATGGAAATAAAAGTTGTGATGTTGCATAAAGTCATTGACAACATACCAGAATAAATGCATAATAAAAGTTCACTACACAAAGTATTACCAAGGAATGGGATGTTGCAAGGAACGCCACAGATTCTGCACAAAGATGATGGCAGTTATTTGATAGATTTGTACTTGGGATCAGGTTGTGAACATCCTGCAGAAAGTGACTTGTTCTTTGAATTTATTGGAAACTCATCTTCATTGCTCCGCTGTAACACCTGCCTATATTAAGGATGGCGAGTCATTCCAGCCTTCATAGCACATGGTGTCTTTCTCAAAAACATCCTGATCATTAACCTTAAAAATGTACAAATGAAGTAGCGATACTAATGGTTACCAGGTTTATTCTACATCTGTTTGGTCTTGTTCCTACTCATGTCTGAGTATACATATATATGACACTGTGTTGTAATTAGGTTATTTCTGAGGGGTTTTTTATTTTTGGAAGTGGGATATTTTGCAAATGACCTCCATTTATAGGAAACACAGTGTGTGTGTGTGGGGGGGGATCTCCTTCATCGTCACTAAAGAAACGAACAGAGAAAATCTTATAAGTGCAGTTTGTACACTGATGTCATCTATCACATCTTTGCCACTGAAGCCTTCATGAATATTCATGTTACATCAAACGCCCCCAGCTCACTCCTGGCCACGTGATGCCAAAGACAAAAACCCGCTCTCATATTTTTAAACACTTGACTGAGGAGATTTCGAGCCTGTTAGGCTGTATTTTCTTCTCTTTGTTCTGCTTTGCCAGTCTCCATCAGCATTCACAATCAGTGCCTTTGTTGCTTGGATGAGAGGGGACATTCTTCCAGAGGGATGATTTTTCTCGTCTCTGCAGGCCCTGGCACTGCACATGTCTGCCCCCGCACCGGCCTCTGTGCCAAGCTGGAGTCTCTTTCGAGCTGACAGACGCACACAAGCACTGCAGAGGGACAGGACATGTGCATGGTTCGTGAGTATGGATGATTTTATTTGTAATTTAGATATTATTAAGATAGATACAGATTTAGATACATAACTCATTGTCAGAAATCATTTTCATTAATTCATTCATACATCATGGACAACATGGCTTGATTGCAGTGCATCTCACACACACGATTTAATGCCATCCACTTACTGGGATGGTGTAGGTGGTAAAAAGAAACTGAAGAAAACGGAGGACACCCAAATAGATATGGGGAGAGTATGTACAGACAAGACTACAATCTCAGAATTTAATCTGGAGCCACTGGATCTGTGAGGTGGTAATGCTTCCTGTATTATTGTTATACTGACCTGTTACTCCTTTACCCTGTGTGTTACAGATCCTTGATACAATGGAAATGATCAGCTGATCAGCTGTCTGCATTTCCTCCTGAACATGTGTGAGTTCTCCATATGCATATTATTTAAGTTTTTAAGTTCCTTCTATCATGTTATTATGTACAGGTCTCGTTAAATGTACTCGGAACATGTGTCTCTAGACTGTTTTCTCTTAACTATTATAATAACCTATAAATAACTACCTTATTTTATACTTTGTCCACTTAAATTTTTAGTCCAATTTGAAAATTATAGCAATTTAGTGAAGTAATGATACCCCAACCCACTGAGACACATGTACAACTACAACCTTGTATTCCATAAAAGTTTTGCTGCTGTGTAAAATGTAAATAAAAGCATAATGCAATGACTTGCAAAAAACTGAGAAAATGTACCATTTTAAAGAAAATATAATGTAATTTTGATTGAAAATTGATGGCTGCAACATGTCAACCAAAGTTGGTACAAGGCCATGTTAACACTGTGTAGCATTTGCTCTTTTCTTTTCTTTTCTTTTCTTTTCTTTTCTTTTCTTTTCTTTTCTTTTCTTTCAAAACTGAGGAGACGAGTTGGTGGCATTTTGAGAGAGGAATGTTGTCCCATTTATGTCTAAAACAGGATTTTAATTGCTCAAAAGTCTTGGATCTTCTTTGTCATGATGCAAATTGGATCTTCAGATTTCATGATGCAACAAATGTTTTCAATTGGTAAAAGGTCTGGACTGCAGGCAGGTCAGTTCAGAACTTGGACTCTACTACTACGTAGCCATGCTGTTGTAATAAATGCATGTGGTTTAGCCTTACCTTGCTGAAATATGCAAGACCTTCCCTGAAAAAGACATCATCTGGATTGAAGCATATGTTGTGCTGATGACAAGCCTGATGGTCTTTCTCTCCTCTTTAGTCTGGAGGATGCATCATTTATGGTTTCCAAAAAGAATTTCAAATTGTAGTTTGTCTAACAACAGAACACTTTTCCAATTTGCCTCAGTCCATTTAAAATTTGCTTTAGCTCAGAGAAGACAGCAGCATTTCTGGATCATGTGCACATATGGATTCTTCTTTGCATATTATGGCTTTATCCTGCATTTGGGATGACAGACAATCATTTCTGGAGGCAGTTCTGAGTCAATGCAATGATTTCCATTACAGAATCATGCCTGTTTTATAATGCATTACCCAAGGGGCTGAAGATCCAATGCACAGGCATACAAAGATCCAATACACATTATTGATTTTCTCCCTTGTCCGTTGCCCACAGAGATTTCTCCAGATTTTATGACTTTTTTTGATGACATTATATACTATAGATAGTGGGATATTTTTGCTAATTTTATTTATTTTTTAGTTTTTTAGTTTTTTGTAATTGCAGCATTGATTAAATAATTTTCAAATTGTTCCACAATTTGTAGACAAAGTGTTTTTGCAGATTGGTAAACCTCCATTTATTTCTTCCTCTAAGAGACTCTTCTCTCTTTTTCTACCCTTTTTACACCCAGTCAGGTTACTGACCTGTTGAAAACAGGGCATGTCTAAAGGCGGGGGCACGTGTGGCATTTTTTCCTCATAACGCCGAAAATACTCAAAGTACTCTTTCTTTTTTGATCTACAGATAAGAGAAATACACAATTAGAATCTTTAAAGGGTCTACCTTTATTTGTAAACACTCATAATAACAACAAAACACTGTGCTTTTGTAAAATAAAGAAAACAGACAGGGGGCGCTCTGTGCCGTCTTTGTCATCTCTCTTCACAGACACACAAATAAAACAACCTGAATCTCATTAAATATTTGCCTCACAGACATAATAAATACAGTACAGACCAAGAGTTTTCTTTATTTTCATGACTATGAAAATTGTAGATTCTCTCTGCAGGCATCAAAACTATGAATTAACACATGTGGAATTATATACATAACAAAAAAGTGTGAAACAACTGAAAAATGTCATATTCTAGGTTCTTCAAAGTAGCCACCTTTTGCTTTGATTACTGCTTTGCACACTCTTGGCATTCTCTTGATGAGCTTCAAGAGGTAGTCACCTGAAATGGTCTTCCAACAGTCTTGAAGGAGTTCCCCGAGAGATGCTTGGCACTTGTTGGCCCTTTTGCCTTCACTCTGCGGTCCAGCTCACCCCTAAACCATCTCGATTGGGTTCAGGTCCGGTGACTGTGAAGGCCAGGTCATCTGGTGCAGCACCCCATCACTCTACTTCTTGGTCAAATAGCCCTTGATGCCTTCAGTGTGACTCTACAATTTTCATAGTCATGAAAATAAAGAAAACTCTTTGAATGAGAAGGTGTGTCCAAACCTTTGGTCTGTACTGTATATAAATAGAAGCTTAAAGTGTTTTCTTTTTAATAAACTAATTAACATTGAATAAAAATATTCATTGAATATGTAATCCGTATAAAAGTTAGAAGAGGTACAGTTTCTCCGGTATCACCTCATTAACCGTCCGTGTGGAAACTTAGCAAAGGTCAAGTTTGGTGTCCTGATGATTTACATAATTTTAAACACCATAATTACTTCATAGCATTGACATGGGTATTTTGGCTTCATGCTCTTTAGTGAGTTTGGTTTCACTAATAATAAACATACTTTTGCATAAAGCATCAATATTTGTCCATGCCCATACTGATTAGAGTATAAAAAAATTGAAAAGTATTAATTAAAGGTACATTCAGAACAGATAAAAACGTGTAATTAAGTTGTGATTAATCGTGAGTTAACCCTTGACAATCATGCGATTAATCATCATTAATTTCCGACAATCACTTTCCCAAACAGTCTGCAGTAACGTAATAAACACTAAAATGTGGGCTTTCAATAATGCTAACGTTCTGAGATTTGGAATTTTAAGATGTAGAACAGTAAATACCTGTTTGTATTGAATAAATAAACATTTTTGCATTGTAGTCTTATTTTTTGTTTATTTTTGTTTGCAGTGTCGAAGAACAGCTTCACTTTTAAATGATTTTGTCTTTAATCAGATAAACATATGGCTATTAAATATTGATTGTAATATTGATGTTTAGGTTTGTTTATTTTTAGACAGACTTTTTTTTTTTTTATGGAAAGGGGACAAAGTAAGGCACAGCAGCAATACATTCAAGGTTTCTTCGAGAAAAAAAAACGATGTCAAAGACAGGTAGATGCAATGCAGTGCAGTTGAGAACAATTATTGTCTGTTCAATGTTTTTGTTTATAAAATGAGAGATGCGTTGTCCAGGCACTTGTGCAGAGCTATTTTTACAGTATGTCGTTCCACTTCTGCTGGGGCACATGACTTTTCCCATGGGCCCCCCTGACTGGTTCTTGGTACCCCCTGTGCCACCCAATTAAGAAATCCTAGAATCCTTTTCAGTAACTTTTCTAAAAAAGAGTTGACCATGAGACCATGTCTTTTTCTTAAAATGGTACATTTGCTCAGGTAAAACATTTAATATGTTTTCTATGTTTGATTGTGAATAAAATGTGTTTTTGTGAAATTTGCAAATCATTACATTATGTTTTTATTGACATTTTAGAATAGAATAGCCTTTATTTGTCACATACACATTACAGCACAGTGAAATGTTGTTCTTCGCATATCCCAGCTTGCTTGAAAGCTGGGGTCAGAGCGCAGGGTCAGCCATGATACGGCGCCCCTGGAGCACAGAGGGTTAAGGGCCTTGCTCAAGGGCCCAAGAGTGGCAGCTTGGCGAGACCGGGGCTTGAACTCCCGACCTTCCGATCACTAATCCAGCCCCTTAACAACTGGAGCTACCACTTCCCCAACTGGAGCTACCACTCCCACAACTGGAGCTACCACTCCAAAACAACTTCAAAACAACTTTACACAATGTCCCAACTTTTTTGGAACGGTGGTTGTAGTCCTCAAATATATTCTGTACCCTGGATTTATGCATTTGTTAATATGCTCATGACTGGTTAGTCTATGAGAAATATGTAAGACATAAATTAATACTGAAATTACTAAACACCCTCCCACTTTGTCTTACTCTGTCTTTCTGTATCTTTTTCTCTAGAAGGGCCATATGATAACAATATGCCCCTCATCATTAGCTGATGGCATGACATAGAGCAGGACTTGGACATGCCAAGGAGACGAGACGTCTTTGCGCTAGTCCTGATTGTGCTGCCATGGACTTTACTCATCAGTATGTGGCATCATGGTCCTGTCACTCCACAGCCCTTTTCACACAAGAGTAAATAAAGATTTAATCATCTCTCTCCAAATTGTTATAAGTTATGCAATCTTACACAACATTAAAACGTATCCATATAATGACAAAACCAACTGTGCCTTTCATTACTAAGAAAAAACTATAATCAAGGCAAATGCAAGTCACATTTCTGTGGTTTAAGAGGAATAAAACGGTCTATAAAGTGCAGTCATTGAAAATGAAAAATAAAGGTAGTAACAGCAACTCTGCATTACAGATGGTAGGCATGAAGTTGTCAACATGCAAAGAAATAACCCAAAAGAGAAATGCTTCACAGACAAGAACATCCTTCATGAACATGCATTTGGGCATCCCCTACCATGGTCCAAACTGCTCCCCACCATCTATGTCATCACGCCCACCTACACCCGAGCGGTGCAGAAAGCCGAGCTCACACGCCTTACCCACACCCTCCTGCATGTTCCGAACCTCCACTGGATTGTGGTGGAAGATTCTCCACGCAGGACACCACTCGTCACCAGACTGCTGAGGAGCTCCGGCCTCAATCACACGCACCTGAATGTGGAAACGCCGCGTCTTCAGCGTATACGCAGGGAGACGAGGGGCAATCGTGTACCACGAGGAACAGCACAGAGGAATCTCGGGCTGCGCTGGATCAGAGAAAATCTTGGCCCTAAAGCCCGGCTTCAGGGGGTTGTGTATTTTGCTGATGATGACAACACTTACAGCCTGGATCTGTTTGAGGAGGTAAGTAGATCATAAATTTTCTTAATTATGTAGTTGTTTATTATGTATTATGTAATTATGTAACCATCCTTCCTGGAAGTGAATGAAAAATTAACCTAATGACTCTCAGACACAAGGCCAGATTTTTTTCCCTTGATGTGTTTGTGCTTATTAGATGTCTTATTCTTCTTTCGGCTGCTCCGATTAGGGGTCACCACAGTGGATCATCTGTCTCTATACTACTCTGTCTTCTACATATGCCTCTTTCAAAACAACTACCTGCATGTCTTCCCTCACCACATCCATAAACCTCCTCTTTGGCCTTCCTCTTTTCCTCCTTCCTGTCGGCTCCATCCTCAACATTCTCCTACCGATATACCCCATGTCCCTCCTCTGCACATGTCCAAATCTCAATCAGGTCTCTTTTACTTTGTCTCCAAAACGTCCTACATGCGCTGTCTCTCTAATACACTCATTTCTAATCCTGTCCATCCTTGTCTCAGCATCTTCAGCTCTGCTACCTTAAGCTCAACCTCCTGTCTTTTACTCAATGTCACTGTCTCTAAACCATACAACATCGCAGGTCTCACCACAGTCCTATAAACTTTCCCTTTCACTCTCGTAGATACCCTTCTCCACCCACTCCACCCTGCCTGCACTCTTTTCTTCACATCTCTAACACACTGCATTACTTTGCACTGTTGACCCCAGGTACCTTAACTCCTCCATCTTCACCACCTCTTCTCCCTGCAACTGCACCACTCCACTCCCTCTAATTCACACACATGTACTCTGTCTTACTCCTTACTCTCCAGCGCATACCTCCACCTCTCCAGGCTCTTTTCAGCCTGCTCCCTACTCTCACCACAAATCACAATATCATCCACAAAACCCATAGTCCACGAAGACTCCTGTCTGACCTCGTCCTTCAACCTGTTTATTACCACTGCAAACAGGAAAGGGCACAGAGCTGATCCTTGATGCACCATCTATGTCATCACGCCCACCTACACCCGAACGGTGCAAAAAAACCGAGCTCACACGCCTTACCCACACCCTCCTGCATGTTCCGAACCTCCACTGGATTGTGGTGGAAGATTCTCCACACAGGACACCACTCGTCACCAGACTGCTGAGGAGCTCCGGCCTCAATCACACGCACCTGAATGTGGAGACGCCGCGCCTTCAGCGTATCATCCACAAAACTCATAGTCCACGAAGACTCCTGTCTGACCTTGTCCTTCAACCTGTTTATTACCACTGAAAACAGGAAAAGGGCTCAGAGCTGATCCTCGATGCAGTTCCACCTCCACCTTAAACCAATCTGTCGTTACTACTGCACACTTCACTGCTGTCACACTGTCCTCATACATGTCCTGCACCACCCTCACATACTTCTCTGACACACCTGACTTCGTCATACAATATCACAAATCCTCTCTCTGTCGTACGCTTTCTCTAAATCCACAAACACACAATGCAACTCCTTCTGACCTTCTCTATACTTCTCCATCAACATTCTCAAAGCAAATAATGCATCTGTAGTGCTCTTCCTTAACATGAAAACATACCGTTGCTCACAGATAGTTTCCTCTTCTCTCAGCCTGGCTTCCACTACTCTTTCCCATAACTTCATGGTGTGACTGATCAACTTTATTCCCCTGTAGTTACTGCAGGTCTGCACATCTCCCTTGTTCTTAAAAAACAGTACCAGCACACATCTCCATTCCTCAGGCATGCTCTCACATCTTGTTAAAACCTCAACTGCCATCTCTCCTAAACATCTCCATGCTTCTACCGGTATGTCTTCTGGTCCAACCGACTTTCCACTTTTCATCCTCTTAATAGCTGCTCTCACTTCCTCCTTACTAATCCTGTCCACTTCCTGCTTCACTATCTCCACACCATCCAACCTTCTCTATCTCTCATTTTTCTCATTAATCATCTGCTCAAAGCTCCCTCCATCTTCTCAACACACTCTCCTCACAAGTCAACACATTTCCATCTCCATCCTTTATTTGCTCTAACTTGTAGCACATTTTTACCAGCTCGGTTCCTCTGCCTGGCCAAACTGTACAAATCCTTTTCTCCTTCCTTAATGTCCAACTTCTCATACAGCTCCTCATATGCCTTTTCCATAGCTTTTTCCACATCCCCTTTTAACCTGCTTCCACATCTCCTTGTACTCCTGCCTACTTTTCTTATCTCTCTGCCGATCCTAATCCTGTTTCGCCAACCTCTTTCTCCTTATACTTTCCTGCATTTCCTCATTCCACCACCACGTTTTTTTGTCTTCATTTCTCTTTGCAGCTTATTATATTATCTATATCCATTACCTTTTATACTTATCACTGACAACTTTTACTTTTTATATTCAAAGTTCTTTGGCTTTTTCCATTATAATGAATGACAAAGCTGTTTTACTGATGTGCAACCTCATATTTGCACCACAGGAAAACACTTCTTAGGGCAGGGGAGTGAACTATTTTAAAAAGTCTAAGAATGTCAAGAAATTGTATAAAACTGTAATGAAATCAGCTATCATGCTAATACTTATTCAGTAGCCCACTGATTATCCATGTGTTTTTCCCCCCATAATTTAGATGCGTTCGACCAAGAAGGTCTCCGTTTGGCCCGTTGCCTTTGTTGGGGGCCTGCGTTACGAGTCGCCTAAAATCAACACCCACGGGAAAGTGTACGGCTGGAGCACCGTGTTCGACCCTCGGCGTCCATTTGCGATCGACATGGCAGGGTTTGCCATTAACCTCCAGCTCATCCTTAGTAAACCTCACGCCTATTTCAAGCTGAATGGAGTTAAAGGAGGATACCAGGAGAGCAGTTTGCTGGGGGAGCTGGTCACTCTCAGTGAGCTGGAACCCAAAGCTGATAACTGTACAAAGGTGAACTCATTAACATCCTTTTTTATTTAAATTATGTCAAATGTGTCTATAATTCTGCCATGATATCTACACCAATGCTGCTACTACTACTACAACAGCTACTGCTACTGCTGCTATAATATACTGCTGCTGCAACTACTTCTGCTACTGCTAATATTACTATTAATACTACTACTATTACTATTACTGCTGCTAATACTACAAATACTACTGCTGCTACTGCTAGCGATACTATTACTATCACTATTGCTAATACTACTACAAGTAAAAAGCTAAAAAGCCCCTTTAATAATATAGATTACAGTTAACTTACTATTTGACATGGGAGACACATCGATCTCTGCCATCACCCCTATCTCCATCCCCAACTTACTTTGTGTTCTGGCGTCTGTGACATAAGAAAACCTGTTTTCACTATTTTCATTTTTTTTACACACACTTTTCGAATGAAAGCTACACTCAAACGCATGCTAAAAATGCTTACATGTGATTGATTTCTTTTGCAGGTGCTAGTGTGGCACACTAGGACTGAAAGACCTGTGCTAGTGAATGAAGGGAAAAAGGGCTTCACTGATTTCAACATGGAGATATAAATAAATCTTTCAATACCCGTCCCTTATTGTGCATCTTGGCACCTGATGTGGGACGTTGCAATAATGTTTTAAGATTAAAGTTGCACTGCACTGACTGGCATTGCACAAAGCCACGGAAAAAGAATAAACAGCTTACAAAGCACTACTGAACTTCCACTAAGCTTCACAAGCATTTTCCAGCCACCGTTTTTGGTATCTGGACAGATCTCTGTTTTCTCACACTGAGGATCAGCAGCAGAAGAAAAAGGCTGTTGTTCGACATGAGTCAGCTCTGAGCAATAGTTACATTATCACGGCAATTGTGCACGTCATCTTTACCCCCGAGATACACTGAGCCATTCAAGTCTAAATGACAAATTTATTTATTTTTTTTTCCCTTTTTTGTAGAATGTCCACTTTTGAGTAAGCTATGTTTCTCTTGGGATAAATTCGCAACATGGGAACAGAAGCCCATGGATAAAATGTCAGTGTTTATGGAGTAATTTAACCTGGTGCACACACAGAAACCTTCACACACCACATGTAAAAAGTTTGGGGACATTTTACCATTTTTATTCTTAACTAAAAGCAGAAGTTTGCACAACTCCAGGACTAAAGGAACCATTTTAGACAGCAGTGTGTTTAGTTTCTTCAGTATTGTACTTCTTACAATAACAAGAAATGGAAATTGTACAGTAAGATATTGAGCATTTTAGAGCAATATAGCGCTTAGGGGCAGACAACATCATTATACTGATTTTGTCTTGGTTTTTGTGTGCGTTTGGTTGTTGCACATTCAATCCATGTATTATTTTTAAGAACTGTTATCAATGAATGGTATACAATGAATAAATAATGTAATAGTGACGTAAATGTTTGTCCTACAATGACAATTATTAAGTCAGATTACAAATAATAACAAAATTTGAATAGCATTGTAATAGCAACTCAAATTTTTTTCTAAAACAAGATCAAAGAAATACCAATGCCCTACATGCTCCTATATTTGCTCGTCATTGTTGTCATATGACAATATTATACATAACTATTTTTTAAAACTAACTAAAAAAAAGGAAAACAAAGACACACATGATGGAGACATGTGACTTGTACATTTCTCCTCATTCTATTTATCTCACAATAACAAAGTCTTTTTTCGATAAATGAATGTTTAAGGTATAAAAACATTTCGAAAAGCTACATCTTTGCAAGAGCCCCCTAACTTTCTGACCCCGAGAGCATGCTGTTGAAACCATGAGTGTGTGAAAACTTCATCAATCACTAATGTTTAAAAGGCATGTCCTAATTCTGTGATTTCTTTGCTATTTGCTTCCTAATGTGTATTTATTTTGAAAATGTTTGTGTATTCTCTTATTTTACTGTAGTTAAGACGGATAAGAAAAATCTGGCAATAAAAAAAAACAACACTACCACAACTCCCAGTTGTCAAAACTTTATTATCAAATCAAAAATATCAAAAGATTAATAAACAGTTTATAAATATAAATCAAATAAAAAAATTAAATAAAGAAATTACACTTATATTTCAATATTGCAAAAATAATAATCGTATAGATTTCGTTTGCATGTAATCACCGTACCCTTTGGGGTTTGGCCCTGTATCACTGGGTCCATCATGTGGTCACTGAATGTCGACGCTCATTCCCAGATCAGGACTGTTTTCAAACTGGAGTTTAAAGTCAGATTCCTCTTCCTCGAACACAATGACCTGAAATAAACCAGAAAAAGCTGTGAGACAAACATAGATTATGTCCATTTGATATCAAAAATGGCCCTTTTGTACCACAATAGAGTTCTTGCCCTAAACATGCTCTTCCAACTCTTACCCACAGTGGGAATTTTTGTAGCCAAAATACTTTGTTAAAATTGTTAATTTATCCTATAATTTAACACATTTCATAAAGAACAAATGTACAATGTGAGTTCAGCAAACACCAAAGCAGCATACACTAGGGAGATCAAAAGTAAAGAAAAAATAGAACAAAATTGGAATGACAGAGTAAAAAGACATCACAAAGTGAAACACTGAACACCACAGATACACAAATGTAAAAATATAAATAGATAAACTCTATATGCTCCTTATTCCACCTCACACTGATTTCCTAAAGCAAGCTCAACTTCTTTTCATTATATTTCTAATCCTGTCTTTGGTTTGTTACCTGATTGTGTTCCCCTGTTTTGTGTTACTTTGTGATTAGTTTGCTTATGTATAAGCTGATGGTTCTTTTTTCCTCTGTTATGTCTTCTCTAACATGCAGTAAGATGAGTGCAAGGGTAATCCACAATTTGTAACCAGGGTTTGTTAGACAGGTAGACTTAAAAATTGCCCTTTTATCAGAAGAACTTGAGTTTAAATTCCAAAGTGCCAAAGCTAATTGTGGCTGGAAGACAATGCAGCAGAACTGGTAAGAGGGAAGATGGGATATCACAAGGATTGCAGAATCGTAAGCATTTGTGAGCTCAGGTATGCAGAAGAGGGTAGATAGAGGACACTTTCCTCTGCATGCATCATCATGAACAGCAATTTGCAGTCGGTTTTGCTGTTAGTTTGCAGTTGGTTAACTGCACATGTTGGGATGTGATCAAATTTAAGACAAAAATAAAAAAAAAACAACCCAGAAGCAAATAGGTTTAAACAAGGATATTATGTAGTTCAAAAACAAATAAAGCACGCAGGGGTCAAAATCAGAAAACAGAGAAATGCGTGATCTACGATCTACAGACTGGCATAAGACACATAACAGGCAACTAATCTGGGTATAAGTGCATAATATTATCACTAAACATAGAACAGTTGAATGCAATGGATAACAGACAGGGGCAGAGACGGGAACAAAACACACACAAAGAAATGTGCTAAAACAAAACCAAAAGCACATAGTGACTGTACAAGCTGTAATGACTGACTTGGTTGATTCCGCTGTTGAGGAAAGGTCCTGGGATGTAGAGTGCCTGCTGGGGGCCCACGTGCCAATAACGTCCCACATTCTGGCTGTTGATAAAGATCACGCCTTTGCTCCAGCTCTGTAACAATACCACAAATGATTTCTGCCCTATTTACAGGATAAACACAATGCAGACGGGTCAGAAAGTATAATTTTACATTGGATCAGTGTACAAGTGCACGTTTTGTCCTCAATGTTGATGTTAGAAGCAGGAAAAATGGGCAAGCATAAGCATTTGAGTGAGTTTGACAAGGGCCAAATTGTGACGGCTAGACGACTGGTTCAAAGCATCTCCTCTCTTGTGGGATGTTTCCAGTCTGCAGTGGTCAGTATCTATCAAAAGTGATCCAAGAAAAGAACAGTGGTGAACCAGCGACAGGGTCATGGGCAGCCAAGGCTTATTGATGCACGTGGGGAGCGAAGGCTTGTGTGGTCCGATCCAACAGATGAGCTTCTGAAGCTCAAATTGCTCAGGAAGATAATGGTGTTAATTTTTGACAGTTTAGGGCTCTTTTGGCAGCAAGAGAAGGACCAACACAATATAAGCCAAGTGGTCATAATGTTATGATTGAATTGGTGGCCATAAAATTAAATAAATTAAAATTTTAAATAAGTGTACTTAAACTTTAGCATATTTTACTCACAGGCATCTTAACGAATGTGTCACTTGGGTATCCATCCACAAAAAGTCTTCCCTGGAGAAATGCCGGAAAAATTGGCTTCTGAGGGAGAGACCTCCACGGAGCTCTATACAAACTAAATGGTGCAATTTGCTTAGAACGTGCTCAAACCAAATACTTACGCAAACTAATTCATGTAACATGTACAGACTCAAATTCAGATCAATATTTCACAAACCTGTCGATAAAGCTCTGGGTCATATCCAGGCTGTAAATTGTGAAGTCTCTAAGAGGCATGTTGTTCAGTAAAACGTCTCCGACAATCCCTAAAACCGAAGAACGAACAAAAAAAGAATCTTCTAGTAGTCTTATTGTAAAATAATAATTGTGAAAGCCATGTTACTATATAGGTAGGTAGTAATACATATTTGGACCAAGTGTCATACAGAAACCTAAATCTGCATCTTGGTCATTTGTTTGGTCCACTACCTTTGCGCTGATTGTCCATTGCGTAGCCGGAGTGCACTCTTCCGCAGTTTTCCAGCAGCAAACTCAACGTCCGAGCCTCCTACAAACACACGATAAAATTGTGATACAACAAGGAAATTTTTAGTCAAGTCTCATTACTCTGTATTAGCACCTATGCCTGCAGAGTGTTCTGTAGAAACTTGAAACATGATGTGAATCTAAACTGAGTTTAACTGACACATCATTCTGAAGGTGGTTTGTTTATAATGACAGCTGTGTTTCCTGACAAATGGCCATTCTCCATTCACAGTGCGGCTTCGATTAGAGATTAGACAGTGATTGCATTTCATTGTAACTGCAACACACTGAGGAAAGTAAAACGTAATGTGGCAAGGGATTCCATTCTATTAAATTCTAACACAACGTAATACTCGTCAAAAAAGCACAAAAAAAAAATCCTGTAATTAAGATTAATGCTTTTCAGTGCAACACGCTGTTCTTAGATCACGAGTCAAATGCGGTTATCTGGCCTTCAGATTAAAATGATAAAAATGTAAATAATAATAATAATGTTTTATGTTTGTCAATGTTTGATTATTAACCTATTGCAGTTTACACCACTCCTTTCAACCCAATGATTTGTCCTCACAGGCTGCTAAGGCTACTTTAATAACAAAACAATTAGGCATACATTTCTATATCCCTACTGCTTTCAGCTCATAAAAACACTTTTACATTAGTAAATAAATAAATCGTTAGTACCTTCCCATCAGAAACGGCTAACTCTTTATTCTTGTAGTCGAAAGTACCGATGAAACCTCTGTTGACAAACACCTGAAACATCATACGACCAATAAAAGTATATTAATATCAGAGTGCAACATTATTTTATTGTTACTAAATCTGCTCAGTTTTTACCAGAGCCCTGTCTCGAATGTTGTTTCCCGATTTTAAGAAGCCTCCAGTGGTGATGGTGGTCTCGTATAGTGTGTACCCGTATGCTTGTCCATTCCTGTTGTTTATGGGGAGATTCTCCATATTTACAGGACTCCTGGATTTAAAAGGCTTAAAAAAAAAAAAAAAGGAAAACATTTATTTTATTACACTTTTTCACTTCTCGACTATATGTAACTGTTTGTTGATTAAGAATGACAAAATGGCCTTTTATAGTTCATTATTAGTTGTTATTATATTTATTGTTTATTGGTTATTTATAAGTGTCTGGTATATGCTGTGGGATTTTGTATTCCAAAAGCCACTGCACCTCTTGGTTTACGTCACATAATTATTTGCTCCTGCGTCACATTTTGAGTTAAAAATCACCTGTGATTATGTCAGACCTTGCATTTTGCCAATTATCTTGCTTTTGTCTTTTATAGTTTTTATCAGTCCTGCTCCATATTGTTTATCTTGTTCATGTGATTAGTCATTTTGTCATGTGTTCGCATTTTGTTTTGTCCCTTAGTATTTAGAAATCTTATTCTGTGTCTGTCTGTTAACATATTGCATGAAAAGTGATTTTGTGGCTTATTATTTATTATTGCTAATAAACTATAAACTAAATACTATAAACTAAGACCTTTTGGTAGTAAAGGATAATGGAATCCTGTTTCTGAGTAATAAATATACCATATTGCATTATCCTACTATAATATAAAGGCCATTCACTGATCAGAAGGCCAGAGGGTGAAATGGATCAAATAACTTCACACCTCCTTTGTGAAAGGCAATGCGTCCCATAAAGAGAGGTGTCTGTACATGATGGCTGCCTCATAACTTTCCTTCCAGCGCAGAGCTGGCATTTCTGGTAGAGGATCTCCTGAAAAACAACTTGCTCAAATCAGATCTTACTGAAAGACACACACAGACACACACAGACACACACACATTGAAGTATAGTGGATTAAAATGAATAGTTTGGCCAACATAAAAATGTACTTAATGCCCTCCGTGCTCATATGCAGTCAATTATGGTTTGCCTGATTTGTCATTGAACCAGAGCTATAAAGCTAACATAGCTTTCAATTAATGCAAAAAGAAATCCCTTTAGCTTCCAGTTTAGCACTAAGGTTTCTGGTAGTCTACTGTATGACAATACATGTACAAAATGGGCAAAAGTATTTTACAGCTAAAATAGGTCATGTTATTGTCAGTGTGGCCTGAAGTATATAAAGGTTAGGTAAGAAGTGACTCAGATCATAATAGTCAATCAAAAATGTTGTTTTATTAAGCATAATTGAAAAACTGGAGAATATTTGCTCGTATTACTTGTTAAACAGTCAGGATTCGAATTGCCTGTTTTATGCCCTTTTAGTTTTTCGTTCCGAGTGTTTCCGAGTTTTCCCCACCAGATGTCGCCATAGTGTCACTCTTCAGTTTCCCATTGTTTCTATTTGTATTCGATCCCCTTTGTGCATTTAAGTTTCCCATTTGTATTAGTTGTTTCTTTGCTTGGTTGATGTTGGTTATAAGTTATTGTCTTTGACTGTTTTTAGACTGTTTTTTTTTTTTTTTTTTACCACTAACCTGCTATTTCCTGAAAAAACTTTTTTTTTTTATTCCCATAATATTTAGTTTTTCCCTTTTGAGATTTTTCTGATCCAAAACGCAAGAGACACCATAACATCAAAAACGAAGGCAAAAAACTGAAACAAAGGGGGAACATAAATATAAACAGTATGTGATTAGCAGCAAGTAAGAACAATGGAAAACTAATGAGGAACACAGCAACACAATGGCGACATCTGGTGGGGAAAACAGGTAAAAGAAAAACAAAAAGGGCAGAAGCTATACAGGTCCCCCAAATCCTAAGAAAAACAAAATTGAAGAGGTGACTTTTAGACACCAAAGATGATTAATGTAATGGTATTGATGAATAGGGTGTATGGGAACACTGCATACATTTTAATGTTTTCCAAACTGTTTCCTTAAACAAAAAATGTTGTGTCACTTACTGCTATATCGACTGAAGAGTTCTCTCAGCAGGTGGTATTTTGGTGTATATTCACCGGCCTCGGACAGAGGCGCGTCATAATCTAAAAAAATAAATAAATAAAGCATAAATGAAAAAAAAAATATGTATCTATAGATGTCTATACTCAAAATATGATCATTTGCAGGACAATTCTGTAGAAACTCAACTAAACTACGCTTAGGATAAGAGTCTAATTTATATATGTCTATTAATTACAAATACACTGCTCCATACAAAATCCGTTTATATATTTCACTAACTGCTGATATTCTTATACACACTTTTTATATTGCATTGTCATTGTAAACTTGAGAGAAGAGATGTATGTCTGCACATATGGTGGCATTGACAATAAAAACCTTGAAACTTGTGGCTCAATACTGCTCTCTAGTGGTGATCTTGAGTAGTGCATGTCCAGAAGGCTTACTACGAGAAACCCATCTCTCTCTCTCTCCCTTCAAATAATCATAATTTGGATTAAAGAAAGAGTTACATTTTGTCAGGGTTTCCCGAAATCTTTATTATTATAAATGTATTACATTTTTATTTGACCTTGGACGTGTTAATTCATATTCAGTAAATTTCTGGGCACATTTTGTCACGTTTTTTTTGGACGTGTCAGTCACTTTATGTTCTTAAAGAACTAGTGAAAAGAAGCTAGATAGTGTATTCTGTCCATTTTTATTGCTCACATGTGTTATCTGTGATAGTAAAAAAGACTAAAATATGACCTTTTATTGTGATTTTCTCTTATGACCGCATGAAGCCCTTGATCAAATGAGTTGGTCAGTGCAATGTTTGCTTATTTAAATGTTTGTATCCTTGGAAAGATTTCTTTTTACCATTTATGAACAGTGCAATATAAAAAGATGACAAACCGTAGCTTGAAATTAGAGCTTTGTAAGAGGGCTTGGCCACGGCTCCGGACATGAAGCCGAAGTTTGTTCCTCCGTGGAACATGTGGAGGTTGATGGACATGCCGCGTCGCAAGACTTCTCGAACCACTCCAACCATGTCTAACAGTGAAAAGACACACTCACATTTAGCTATTTAGTAATTACAGTATTTAGTAGTGCAAAACTTCCAGGCCACCACTAGCTTTGTTGTTTTCAAAGACTCTTTGAGAGAGACTGTCCTGAAGTTTTCTGAATTAATCTTCTTGTGTATTATGCCAGGCTTCTTTCAGCACCTCCCAAAGTTCTTCTTTAGATTTAGGTTGTCTTTTTTTTCCTTCATCTGTCCAGGTGATCCAATACTTTTAATATGATTCCATCAATTCAGACATCACCAACACCACTAAATGCAAAATGCAGCCCATTTTAAAAAATGCAAAAATGCAGTGCATTTAAAAAAAAATGTTTTTTCTCCCGATGGCGTGCAGCTCAGAACACAGGTGCGTTTTTTCGTTTCCGTTCGGAAATTTCATTGGTCTAATGTTATGTCGCTCAGTTTTTTGGCTTGTAGTTTGTGAAACCGGGAAAAACCCAGGAAATTTTCATAAATAAGACGCTTCCTTGTTTAAGCCGCGGGGTTCAAAGCGTATGAAAAAAGTCGCGGCTTATAGTCTGAAAAATACGGTACCTGATTTTACAAATTCCCTTTGTGGATAAATTAACACAAATCTAGATAAGCATGCTCCAAAATCTAGTGGAACATCTTTCCAGAAGATTTAAGGTTATTATAACAGCAAATGGGGACTAAAAGTGTAATAGGTTGTTTAAAAATCAAATAGAATTCTTAATGCATAATTCTACAAAATATACCCTCTACAGGAAGGACGTGGTGCAGATCTCCCCAGCCATCGAATCGTCCGGTCCAGTACTCCGTAATCAGAAAAGGACTGTTTGGCTGTTAATCAGTTAGACAATATGTATGAATTAAAACACTTGGTCCATGCTGTTAGAGGTAAATCAACAGCAGAGTGGTGTGAGGAAGTAGAGTTACTGAAAATAACTGAAATAGTTTAGTTTGTTTATTAATCATACATTTATCTGTTATAATTTAATGTTGAAGGAATTTCTTAAACAGTCATTTATTAATAAATGTACATCTAAAACATCCAATAAATCATGCACATTGCCTTGAAACCACAAAGCAAAAACACTTGACACTCCGTCCACAATGGTTACATTAAAATCTCCTTTAAGACATCATATCAGTGATTATATGATTTAAAAAACAATGCTTTTTTAGCTATTATATAAAATGAACACTTTATGGTCAATTAAGAATCAACCAATCTTTCAAATCTTTCGACCAATCAGTATAAAAAGCAGTACTGTGATCCAAATTATATTATTTTTATTGCATCTTCTGGAGGTCTGCTTGGGCAGTGTCCTGGTTACTAATGTTTCCCATAAAAAACCCATCAAAAGGAACTGAGATAAAAAGTCTTATTACCTGCACAGACTCCAAATACTTGATGTCTTCGTGATTTATTTTCCGTAGATTAAGAGTCCTGAGGACTAAGACAAGGGACAAAATATATTAACCGTAACTGATACACTAGAAAGTAATAATTCTGCTATATGAGACTCTTATCAGTGGCTAACCTCCGCTAACTCCTCCATTCTTTAAGCCCTCATGGCTATCTGAAGTGATGAGAAGCTCACTGATGCCCCTCGACTCAAGGGCCTAAAGGAAAAACAGCAAAAGCATTTGTTTGGTTTGGATTATATTTAATATCTAAACAAAAAAATATATTTCTCAGTAAAGAAGTAACTAAAAGTACTTATATGCTCTTTTGGGTACACATAGGCATACTTTTTTTAAATTCTCAGTGCTTTTATTCTGTTTTTCACATGCTTTTGTGTGATGAATTCACTTGCATTGCTTTTGGTCTCCCTAAGCCACTCATTTGTTTCTCTATTGTCTGCACCTGTTTTGTTTTAATGCCCTGTTATTTCCATTTCTCTTTCCAAATAATTGTGAATTGCCAATCACATCATTCAACATTCAAACCTGTGCTGTTGTTATGAATTCAAATGAAAATTTAATTTCTATCTTTAATGTTACCTGCCTGAGATTTGACCCACGTTATGGACTTATTTCTGCGATTGCTCCTGTTAAAAACACACCACAGAAAAAGGTCCAGATTTTTCTGTTTGTGCTGAATTGTAGCCTTAGTTTTAATGATGTTGTATAGAGTTAAAGAGAGTTAAAGTTTTGATGATCTGTTTGAGCAAAATATATAGATGGAGCGGGATAAATGATGGAGCTGGACAGACTAAAAGCGCTAAAGTGAGTTGCATCACTAAGTAGAAATCAGCAATGGACAAATCCAACTGCACCACTATCAGTAGGCAGGACTCATTACTCATTATTAGTAGGCAGGAATTTAATTACTAATAAACCTTGAATGAAAAATGAGTTTTAGAAAGATTAATATGCAAGTGGATTAAAATGCAATTTTTCCTTGAAGGGCCCTAAAGGGGTCCTTCCGCTGCTCAGATTTGAACATTCCCTCAGAAAAGCTGTGTTTTTCTGTACCTCTTTCAGAAATGACATATATTGCTTGTCCACTGCATAAGATCCATATTCATGTTCCACTTGCATGGCGATGATGGGGCCGCCTTTCTTGAACTAAAACATATCAGAATTATTTTTTTTAAATTGCTTTCCTCATAAAACATTATGAAGCACTTTAATTTTTTAAAATATTAAACCAATAAACCTGTAAAGGAATCATTTTGGGGATGAGCTTGTCCAGAAAAGCATCGACAGCCTGTGTGAAGCCAGCATACATTGTCCTTAGCTTCATTTTCCTGTCTTTTAACAGCCAGCTGTGAGTGAAAGAGCAGAACACGGAGCATCAGATCAATCAAAACATCACTAAAG
Organism: Silurus lanzhouensis; assembly: GCA_039877035.1. Classification (NCBI taxonomy): domain Eukaryota; kingdom Metazoa; phylum Chordata; class Actinopteri; order Siluriformes; family Siluridae; genus Silurus; species Silurus lanzhouensis. Next base: position 1,459,193 of record JBCEWE010000486.1, on the reverse strand, counting down.
ACTTGTTTTAAACATTATCACTACAATCCTTGCAAAGTTAATCTAACAATCCAGTAATTCGAGGATTTGTACATTGTAATTAATTTAGCATATATTCAATGTGACTAGGTGACTTTCATATCAAACAACCAGTGGTGGACAAAGTACACACACCATTTACGTGAGTTAAAGTAGATATATATACTTGGTAAAATATTACTCCAGTAAAGGTTTATTCTTTCACTTGAGTAAATGTACAAAAGTATTTGCCTTCAAATGTACTTAAGTATCCAAAGTACTATGATTTATGGCTATAATGTTCCTATAATCATTTTTCTCACAAGACTTTTGCTTAATCAAAAAAAAAAGACTCTAATGTTACTCTAAGGACACCAATCTATTAATAGAATATTATTAATAAGTCAAACACTGATTGATATCTATTAAAATGGTCATCGTGAAGTTTAAGTGCAGGTATCCCCAAATGCAAATACTTTAGTGAAGTACAGAAGCGTGAAAATGCTACTTAAGTACAGTAACGAATTGCATTTTATGTCTCAGTAGTTGAAAAGCCAAAGTGCTATAAATGCTGTATCATATAGTTTACCCTGATTGGTCAGAAGAATTTAAAAAAAGCAGGAGAGTTAAAACAAGGACTAAATGTAAAAACCATTCTTAGACATTGAACACCAAAATACTGTGTATTGGATAACGCTGAATATCATTTCTTGAAATAAATCAGGAGTCTCACCTGGGCAGTCCTCCGAGGTCCAGATCTGAGGAGACATACGGACCCGGGTGAAGGATAACCCAGAGACCCACATCAGCTGCCTGCTGAAGAAATGTCCTGAGGAACCAGGGGTGAACTTACAATGTGAAATACTACTTATTATTACTATTATATAAATATATATCTACTATATGAAATATACAGAACGTTTTGAACATTCTTTCTGTAGATAACGTTTGTATTAACAGGTGTTAGGTGTATTTAGGGCCGAACGCCCTGCCTGTTGTCATGGTGAAGCTGCAGTGGTTTAATTAGAGCATGCTGATGTAATCGCTGTAGCGTTACTGACTCTTAAACCAGCGAGTGAATCTCCCACCTGACCGAAGCTGTCAGGGGAACGGCTACATAAATCGCCTGTGTCGTGGGTACTAAGAGATGTTTGGCATGATGTTAAGCGTTATAAGCTTTGATTTAAATCCATCCAGGAGTAAAATACATGTGTTAAGCACATATTCGTGTTAAGCTCGCTCTCTTAACAAATACTGTCTAGGTTTCCTAGCACTAGTACACACTAGAGACAAAAGGTTCGGCGGCTCAGGTGTACACGGTATAAAAAATGTACCTTATGACAATCATCTTATAACACAATGTACAGTTGAGCGCAAATGTGTGAATCCCTTAGGACAAAATGTGTTTGTAAAGCTTTGGACATGTTTCATTATGGCACCCAATCAAAATGTTCCAAGCTTTTAATGATGGAAAATAAAACACAACATTATGTCATTCATTAATCAATGTAACTACTGGAAGTATTGTTTCAGTTCTATTGCACTACTGAAATGTGCTACCGCATGCTGAATTTTTTTATCTGCTTAATGCTGTAAAAAGAAATGGCCACAAAAAGAATTCCTTACAGTTCCCTCGTCGGCATTCTCCTGTTTTTCTATTGATTATTAAGACTTTTGAAGAACACCACACAGCTTGTCATATTCGAACGAAAACACAGAAGCGAAAGCTCCTCGATCTTGGAGATGTTGGAAAACTTCAAGTTTCAAGTTACAGTGTATTGTCCATCATACAAGTCTTTGTGAATGAACTCTTGCATTAGAAACGAGTATGTACGTTGCCAGATTTGCCTTGTGGTTTAGATGATTGTCTTGGTGCAGACAAACATGCACAGCAGAATAATAGTTTTTTTTTGTATTTAGTGTAAAATCGATTTTTATATCTCTGCTATTCAAAAGAACCTTCGGCGCAAACTTTTGCACCCAAATATATACCTATATTGACATCTACATCTCTCTCTCTGTTTGAATCACACTCTCTCTCTTTTGCACTGCGTGTTATGTTATTTGGTTTTCAAATTAGCGTATAAGTAATGCCTTCGTTTAGCTTTGTTCTATAGAACTGCATTTAGTGTTAAACTGCATATTTTAATACAATACTGCAGATGTTATAAACCACACCTTTGTCATGTCATTGTCTATATAACTGTACACTTCTTATAATGTAGACAATAAAACTGGTTTCATTGTCTTCACTCTATTCACTGGTGTAACCTCACACCTGTGTGCAGGACATTTTCCTACTTGCAGATGTTGTTTAAAGTCAAACAGATGAGTATGAAAATGTTCTTACTCCAAATCCAGACCTGCGCTGAACTGGAAGGTTCCTTGTTCAGGCTCGTGCAGGTTCCACGGCACGTACCTGAAACAAAGATGCAGATCAGGTTACTGACACCGTCCTCATGGCTTAGTTTTTTTAATAGTGTCCTGGGTGTGTCTGTGGTGTGTTCCACACATACGTGGTTAGAGTGTTGAGGCCACAAGCCTTCATCTTTAGCATGCGATCCTTCCAGTAGGCTCTAGGGACACGGAAATAATGAAGGGAGCCCCCGAGGATGCGGAACGGCTTTCCTCCGAGCGTGAACTGCGAAGAGTTCACTTTTAATCCATGTTTCCTGCTGATCTTCACCTTCTCTGCTTGTCCACTAAAGCAAGATTTGGAGTTAATACAAGAACTTGTAGTCTGATTCTATCTATTCTGGGACCATTTATTTGATGTGTTTGTGCACAAGAACCGATCTGTAAAAACATAGCAGATAGTTCTTCGTCCTCTCAGCGTTCTATGTTAAACCCAACCACAGTTTTCAGAGCAAAATTGCAGCAGAACACCTGCAAATACAAAATGCTACATTTCCTACACTTAAACATTTGGTACGTTTACTATGTTCTATACTGATTAAAATATCGGTTTCTGAGATTTGCAAATCAGTGCATTCAGTTATTTATTTATTTATTTTTTATATTTCACCCTGTGTCCCAACTTTGTTTTTGGAATTGGGGATGCATTTGTTAATATTTTGCTTATCTTGCATTCTTTGTATAACTAAAGGCTCTTATCCCCAATTTTTTTTGTAGGTTTCTGACTTGGCTCTAATAATATTGGCTCAAACTCTAATAAGGTTGTACATAAACTCCATTAGAGGTTCCACCATTTGAACAGCCAAAGAAAAAAGTGTTTTATATGGCTTTCTTTTGTATTTATTTGTTTGTGGAGTGTTCTTGATAATGCAGAACATCCAAAAAGGTTCTAAAAGATGCAATAATAATAATAATAATAATAATAATAATAATAATAATAATAATAATAAAGTGAGATTCACACTTTCCAAGTCTTTGGTAAGTTGATGGAGCTTTGGATTCCTGGTTTTGGCTGACCTACTAGGAGCAGAACCTAATCTCATCGTCTGCTGAAGATCTATCCACCTCAAAGTCTGATGCTTTGAAATAATTTTTCATGCTTGTAAAGAGTGATTAATTACCTCACCTTAGCCATCCTGTGGCTTTGAGTTACAGTTCAGATGGTTGTGGGTTTAAATCCAAGCAATCTCATGATAGTGTTTATACTCCCATGATATACTTTATACTATAAACTGTTACAGTTATAATGGTTTCTGTACAATGTACAACCCATAGTGTAATAATAATAATAATAATAATAATAATAATAATAATAATAATAATATGGTATTTAGTATTTACAATATTTAGAACTTAGAATCGCAATTGTGTAATGTAATAACATATTACTGAACCCAGCAGGCACACAAACAACTATATATTCAGTTTCATAAACAAACAACATAAACTAAATATATATATATATGTGTGTGTGTGTGTGTGTGTGTGTGTGTGTGTGTGTGTGTGTGTGTGTGTGTGTGTGTGTGTGTGTAATTGTCTTCCTTCTTTTTTTCTCTCACCTGAAGTGCCGGTAAATGATAATCCCGGTGATACTCAAAAGCAGCAGCACACACCGCCTCCTGTGCGCGCTCCTGACGTTTACCACCACCATCAGGATTAAAGTGAGCAATTCTTTATAAAGACCAAATATTTTAGAAATTAATTTTTTGCACGAAATGAAAAATCAGCTCTTTTATCCACGCCAGGATAAGCAAAAAAATAAAAAAGAAGAAGCCTCTTACATTACAATGTGTTGGTTTCTTAGAAACGCAGTGTGTTTTTTGGGGGGGGGGGAGGCAGCGCGCAGCGCGCGTGAACTGGGAGTCTCTAATTCCGCGCACGGCGCGCGATGCACGCGCACGGCGCCTGATGCACGCGCACGCACTGGCTAGTGTTTTTTTTTTTTAAATATATATATATATATATATATATATATCCAGTCCTATAGCTAGCTCTCTCCCTCTCTGCGTACATGAGAGTGTGTGAGTATGACTGTAGGGTTTTGAAATAATAAAAACCCAGAGTACGACTTACAAATTTTGTGTATATGAGGTAGGAAGTTTCAGCTTTTTTTCAGTGTTTGTATCTGTATCGTGCTAACTGGGTATGTGTGAGCCTGTTTACTGCTAATGTAGCATAGCTTAGCTTAGCTCTCTGTCAGTCACACAGCGGTGATGGTGTTGGTTGCTGTGTTTTGATAATAAATATAATATAACAGTTGAAAAAATATATTTTTTACTAAAAAGCGTGACTGTTAACGTGAATGATGTGCGTAAAAATGTATAGAAGACATAGCAAATAAAAAGAACAACCAACAACTACATCAGCTGGAGGTTCAAAACAGCTGGTTGTTTACAATCAAACAAGCAAACAGACAACACTGATATGTTATGTCTGTGTTTTTGCTACTTTTATATCATTTTAGGTACTTAGGTAAGTCATTTCCATGATGATTTGATAAGCAATTTTTCTGCTTTTGGACCTTGACCGTGGTTTTGATCATGTACAGTGCAAAAGTTTTCACCCCCTTTTTGCTTTCAGACGGAGGAAAGGGAAAACATTCCTCTGTTTTTCATTTACAAATGTTAACATTCGATCAAGATGATGGTTTAATCGCATCCGAGATGAAATATAATCTGAAAGGTTGACAGAAATGCATTTCACCCCTCTTGAGCTTGTCTAAAGGGTATACAAACATTTGCACTGTACACATTGTATTGTCCCTTGTCATTGGTATTTTTTTTTGCTGAATAAAATATATTTCTTTTGGATATAGTGGACCTTTTTATGTACAACTTTGAATGGTTGTACCTTTTTGCAGCAATACACTACATGCACCTACATATACAAACATGTCTAGGCTTGTAAGTGACAAGGAAAAGCACTACTTAGTACACACTTTTATATTAAAATACACTTAATCACATTTTTTATTCACACAAAAAATGAAGGAAAAAAGCAATTTGAGGGTTAAGGACTAAATGTTTAGAAAAATGCTTGCATTTAATTTTAAACCAAAATAAATATTAAAAAATGTGAGTGATAGCAATAATAAATAAAATTAATAAATAATTTTTAGTGAAACAATGTAAAAAAAAAAAGTGAGCCATAATTTATAATATGAATATATAGATATTTTATATACTATTTTATATTTATTTTATAAAAATGTAAGCACATTTTTTTTTTATTAGCTAAGTGTGTGTGTGTGTGTGTGTGTGTGTGTGTGTGTGTGTGTGTGTGTGTGTGTGTTAAATGGAAGGACAAATTATCAACCATAATTTTCTGTTATTATATGAATTTTATATAAAATAATTTTATGATTTTGATATTATATAATTGTAATATTTGTATATTGTTTAATAATAGCATGTACTGCCTTTCTATTTTGAGATGGACACAAGAGTTTATTGATCCTTAAGGATTGTGCTCTCTTCCTCCAGACACAAATAACTGTAAGCCTTTTGTCTTTATAGTTTACCAGGATTTCCTGTTCCTACCATGAGTTTATTTTCTGGCTCACCATCCTTCTGCAGTTGATGATTCTCCAGCTGGTATGGAGATGACGGACAGCGTAAGGGCCTTCCTCCGAAATGTTGTGACGGTGAGCAGCTTGGTCTCCAGTATACATGAAACAAACACAAACGTAGTCTTACGTTTTAATCACTTCAGTATTAGTTTCACTAAGAGGTTCCCAGATTGTGGTTTATAATCATATTTTTTTCATTTCAATTATTGTAAAATCAAAAATAGAAGGACAACAGACTTTGTGTGCTCATTTTAAATGTTATTAGGATTTGCATTTTGACTATGTGCTTAAATTAAGAGTGTATGTGTTATTAGTCTTTTTTACATTATTCTAACACATTGCTTTACTGTAGGTCAGTCATTAAAATATTTTTCTATCCATTGACCTCCACTTAAAAACTGGTGTTGTTTTTCTAATCTAATGGTTCTTTCATATTGATACCTATACTGTCTTTGAGTACTAAAATTAGCCTTTACATTTTGAAAACCTCATTTAACTTTCAGACCTACTATAAGGTTTTTTTGTGTAGCAGCCTACTGGGGTTTTTAGATTACTAAAGTTTTTTAACGCGGAGTCGGAGGTTTTAATTTGAGACATGAATCTTAACAACAAACCCAATGACGGTGGAAATTTGTAATTCTCACAGAGCTCAAAACTGTGCGGAAAATCTATTGTGGTAAAATCGTAAAATTGTTCTGTCCTGAAGATGCTCATTCTGGAGACTTCGTACTTAATGTTGAATAAACATCTCTATATGGAATCAATAGAAAAAATGTTTAATTATTATTCAATTTTGAGGAGAACCTATAAATGAGCTGTTCTATAGAAAAGATAATTCAGCACCAACAATTTGTTTGTGGTTTTATTTGTTTTATTTGTTCCACAATTTGGTGTTTTACCTTTTAGGGGATGAAGGATTCTGTTCTGGGGATCACAACGATCACAAAGCTTGATGCTCGCATCCAGCAGAAACGGGAGGAACAGCGGAGGCGCCGAGCAAGTGGCCCACTGGCACTGAGACGGGCACAAAGTCAGGACCATAAGCCTGAGAAGTATGTGTGATGTGTGTCTCTACAACATACAAACTTTTTCATATTTGTACTTGTTTTTATATATAAATGTTTTCCTTGTTGTTCTTTTTTAGTGAGCCCAAATTAGCAAGTAGGATTTTTCAGTGTTGTGCCTGGAACGGAGGCGTGTTTTGGGTATGTATTCTTTCACTGGCCGGATGTTTAATAGTTCACAGTTTGCATTTAAAAATAAATCCTTGACAATGTACAATAAGATAATAAAAAAAAAGCTTTAATTTCTAAAATCTTAAATTATATGGAAAAAAGTATGGGATCTTTGGAGGAAGTTGCATTAAATGTTCCTTTCACATGAGCTAAGAGACCCAAAACTCTTTCTGCATGACAATGCCTTTGTGCATTATGAACATATGGTATACATGGTTTGGATCTTGAGTGACCTTCTCTCTCTACATCAGTACCTGACTTTACAAATGCCTTTATGGCTAAATGAGCACAAATCTTTACAAGCACACTCCATCAGATAAGTAACACAAGGAACATTACATCAGAATAGTGGGATTATTATAACAGCAAATAGGGACTAAATATGTTTAAAAAGCACATGAATCTTGGGGTCAGGTGTCCACAAACTTGACACATTTTTTCCCTCTCAACAGTTAAGTCTGTTTCTTTTCTACCGGGTGTTTATACCACTGCTCCAGACTCTCACGGCAAAAATTATCGGTATGTTTTTTTTTTCTCTCAGGTTGTTATGCCGTTTGACATTGCAATCCATTATCTAGCAAACAAAAAGATTTAATTTGCATGTTGTTGTTGTCCAGGTGATCCGTCGCTGCATGGAAATGTGTGGTCCTGGTTAGAATTCATCCTGACGTCAGTGTTCAGCGCGCTCTGGGTTTTGCCTCTTTTTGTGCTCAGCAAGATTGTCAATGCTATCTGGTTCCAGGTGAGGCTGCCAACATAGACATTTACTTTTACTTTTATAGTCATTGCTATAAACCCAATGTTACTTTCTTCTTTTAGGACATTGCTGATCTGGCTTTTGAAGTGTCTGGACGCAAAGTTCAGCCTTTCCCAAGTGTGAGCAAGATTATAGCAGACATTCTCTTTAACCTTCTTCTCCAGGCCCTCTTCCTCATTCAGGTACAGAAAGTGTTATTTATTTATTTATTTTGGCTCCTTGTGGTGCAGTCATGTGAACCAGGCAGCTTAAAACATGCAAAACCGAGCAAGGAGTTATGCAAACTGTATGTGATTGTAATGTCAGGAATGTTCCTACATTTGAGGATTTGACTGATAGGCAGATGTGTTGACTAAAAATTGGATTCTAATAATTCCAATGTAAAATATTTCAGTATTATACACAGAAATGTAACAAATGTTTGAAAATGCTGTCTTTTTCCTTTTAATGTAGAAAATATGACAATGCAGGGAAAGCCAAGTTTCAAAATATAAATATAAATTGTTAATTTTCTACATTTTGCCATTTTATGTGGGGTTTTTTTTTTTTTCCTTCTTCCTTTTTTAGGGAATGATTGTGAGTCTTTTCCCCATCTATGCGATTGGTCAGATGGTCAGCCTCCTGCACATGTCTCTGCTCTACTCACTCTACTGCTTTGAATATCGCTGGTTCAACCACGGTGAGTCAGTCTGTAAAGATACATTGAGCTGTGTGAAAGAGCTGTTAGTGACGTGTCTGCTTTGTTTATTGAAGGGATCGAAATGCACCAGAGGCTGTCAAACATAGAGAGAAACTGGCCTTATTACTTTGGCTTCGGTCTGCCCATGGCCCTGCTGACTGCAATGCCGTCTTCTTACATCATCAGGTACATTTTATTTAGTCAAACACTGGACATTGAGTGTAACGTTAGGATGTTAAGTGCAAGCTGCCTAATAATTGTTGTTTCCTAGCTTAATTACTAAACCATTAAGTAATTTAACGTTTATTATTAATGTGTTTTTGTCAAATTTAGGTTCCACAGTACAGACTAACAGAATTACTATTTATCGCAAGTTTTTTTTTAATGTATTTATTCAGTATCTGCTTTATTTTTTCCAGTGGCTGTCTCTTCTCCATCCTGTTCCCGCTCTTCATCATTAGCGCCAACGAGGCCAAGACCCCTGCAAAGCTTTTGTGAGTCTTTCTAACGCATGATGATTACATGCATAATTCGGTTACAAGACATGATCTGATGCACTTTTCAGTGCAGAATCAATCTATCAATTGATGCTAAAAGGCAACTTCTTATTTAATGCAGGGCAGTTTCCTTCTTTCACTCTGACATGAGCATAGAATAAGCCTTTTTCACTCTGACATGAGCATACGCCATACCTTTTTCACTCTAACATGAGCATAGGCCATACCTTTTTCACTCTAACATGAGCATAGGCCATACCTTTTTCACTCTAACATGAGCATAGGCCATACCTTTTTCACTCTAACATGAGCATACGCCATACCTTTTTCACTCTAACATGAGCATACGCCATACCTTTTTCACTCTAACATGAGCATACGCCATACCTTTTTCACTCTAACATGAGCATACGCCATAACTCTTTCAGTCTGAAATGAGCATACGCCATAACTTTTCATTCTGACACGAGCATACGCCATACCTTTTTCATTCTGACATGAGCATAGGCCATACCTTTTCACTCTGACATGAGCATACGCCATACCTTTTCATTCTGACATGAGCATAGGTCATAACTCTTTCAGTCTGAAATGCATGTATGTTAAAACAGCAGAAAAAATCATTGGTGCTCCCCTGCCCACTCTCCAGTACCATACAAGAACCAGAAACCGGGCAGAGAAATCATTAATGACCCTTCACACCCTGGACACAACATCTTTCAGCTCCTCCCTTCTGGCAGGCACTACAGAACTTTGTTCACTAAAACTGCCAGACACAGGAACAGTTTCTTTCCCCAAGCAATCAGCCTCATTAACAACTCACCATAATTATATTCCCTGCTCATATCTATCTAAGTATCACACAGAACTGTCAGTCATCACATTATCTGTATATGTTGCACACACTATAGCTGCTATATATTGTATAAAATTCTATAGTAAACTCTCTATCATACCTGACACACAATACTGTCATTTGCACTACCATGCACTCACACACTTTATGTACATTACTGATCTGTATCCCTATTTATTACCCACACTGTCTATACTGTCTCACATTGTTTGTATAGTCTGTTTTTGTCTTGTTTTGTCTGTTTTGTCATGTATAGGTTTTATTTATGTCTGTACTTTTGAGAGTCACAAACAGCTGGAACCAAATTCCTTGTGTGTGTCAACACACTTGGCCAGTGAACCTGATTCTGATTCTGATGTAGACCACGTGTCTTTCACTTTGAATGACATAAACATAGGCCATGCCTCCTGTGGTAATTACCACCCCTTGGTAATGAAATACCTTAAGTTTAAAAAGTCTGATTCTATAAAATATAGAGTTCTAAATTAATAACATCAAATAGCAAATTCAAAAATAGAGAAAATAAGTGTTGTGTTCGGTACCTTAACTGATATTTTCATTTACTTGCAATAATGACCTAATTGTTTATTTCTGTTTGCTTTGAGTGTATGAATTTAATCACAAAGATTAATGAAGAACAAAAAATGTCTTTATTCCCCACTTAGTCTTAGACTGACATTTATTGAGGCCACATTTTCTACACACAGGCTGGTAGACACAGAATCCAAGCTGTTTTCACTCTGACTCACAGGATACCTCATGCTGATTCGCATGTATAAGGCCATGCTGGTTTGCTTAGACAGATAGGCCATGCTTTTTTATTTCATTTTTATTTTTTTAAACTGTTGGTGATAGTTATAGGCCTTTACTTAGCACTATAGTGCAAACAATACTGAAATAATGTGCTTACGTTATCTGCAGCCATTTCCAGCTTCGTCTCTTCTCCCTGGTGGTCCTGATCAGCAACAAGCTCTTTCACAAGACGGTTCACCTGCAGACATCTCTGACATCCTCTAGCTCCATGGAGAAACTCGCCTCTCCTCATGCGTCCCCAAACCGCTACAAAGCTCCGCTCTCTCAGTGACCTCAGGCACTCCACAGATGGGAGTGTTATTTGTGTTTTTAATGCATTTGTTATTTTTGGAGGATCGATCAGGCTTCGTTTTAACTGTGAATGATGAGCATGTGGGATTGGACAAAGCTCTCGACAGTGGGGTTTCGTTGGACTGTTTTTTGTATCCCTTGTGTGCCATTTGGGTGATTTTATAGAAACTAGAGCACAATTTTTTTTTTTTAACCAAATCGTCCCAGTCATCATTCTCACTGCTCTTTTCCCTGGCCTTCTGCTTTTATTTAATACCACAGCTAATGATTGAATCAAAGTTGAGTTTGTGTCATTAATAATGGAGCCAAGTCCCTTTAATCCACACATTGGGAGCATTGTAGTTTTGTTGTAATTTTTCATACTGGCATTGATCCTTTAATAACAGCACATAATCAATATCATGATATTTTTCTGATAAACTAAACAAGCTGCTTATTTCTATATAATAGGTCCTGTTTAATGTAAGCTAAGAGCTGGATGCGAATCTCCAATCAAATGTCTACGATAAATAAATAAAACGTTGCTTTATTCTGCTGCTGGTAACACATCCGGAACTGACGTTAAGTTCAATAATACCAAGTCTAACCGCCACTACAATTGCGATCCCTCTTGCCATTATTTATGTAGACATTGGTATTTATATAGATATCGCTTAGGAAATCTGAACAGGTTACTAATGTTTTACTGAAGCACATACCAAGGTCCTGTCTCACTGTCAGCGAATCCACTCGGGTAGAGAGTTGTGTGGTGTACTTCTTTTTATTTCTATTTTGTTGTTTTTTTGTTTGTTTTTTTAAATGGTATGTCATTAACGTAAGAAGTCAGTAGTGTTACAAATGCAGGTTGGTATTTGTGAGTGACTTGTTCTTTGGTTAAAAAAGTATTAAAACCTTATTTCAATAAATTTGGTCTGTATGTAAAAGTATTACTGTTTAATAGTCTTTTTGTTAAGTTTAAAGGGAGTATTTTACTAAAGTAATATTTTACCTATTGTATCTCTACTTTAACTCAAGTACATGGGTTGTGTACTTCATCCACCACTGATTTTGTGTGTAAACTTGTATGAAATAATCATGATTTTCAAAATCAGATTAACAACAAAAGGGTAAGGATTGTAATCGGAGATTAAATAAAGAAACTAAAACTTATATGTAGACATATAAACTTTTGTGCTTGCTAAGGCAGATATAATAGTTAAAACAACATCCATGTGATAAAATGGTAAAAAGTGGTGACTCATTGGTTAATGTGTTGGACTTATTGGGAAAGTCACAAGTTGAGATCTTAGCACCACCGCAATGCAACTGCTCGGCCATAATGGCAATAGAATGTATTTGCTATAATTTATTATTACAAAATCTCAAGTTCCTCCTATTTTACATTTACATTTATGGCATTTGGCATATACATTTCTCATTTATATACAACTGAGCAATTGGAGTTAAGGGCTTTTCTCAGGGGGTCCAGCAATTACAGCTTGGTGGTATTGGGATTTGAACCTGGCCTTTTAATCAGAAGTCAGCATAATATGGGAAGTGGTAGCTCAGTTGTTAAAATGTATGTCATGCGATCAAATCCCAACACCACCAAGTTGCCACTGCTGGGCCTTGGAACAAGGCCCTTAACCCTCAACACTGGATAAAGGTCTCTCCCAAATACCATAAATTAAAATGCATATAAAGATATATTAGACGGTTGAATGCTTTTAAATTTGTGCCATTCAAATTTGCAAAAGGATCATTCATGTTCCAGCATGACTGCCCATAACCATGTTATTGATAGATTATTACAAGTACATGCTGCACTGTGACTTAGTGCTTAGACCTTTGCACAAATTATAGCAATAAATAAAGTACCAGGAACATTACACTTTAAAATTACATTTTAAGTAATATGCAGTATGTAAACGACCTGATGTCTAACCATCCTGCTTGTAATTCTGATAATGTCTCTTTTGTTTGCATATTTAGACCTAATGACAGAAATCCGTACAGAAGGATGGCTGGATCTTTTAGGTCTCATTTATAGACATTTGAGGTCCAGGCCTTCTCTTCAGACATCAGTGCTTAACATCAGTAATGCATTTATTTAATTTCCACAGACCCACTCCAAAAGCTTTCTGAGAAGCTGGACGCTGTTATATCCAGCCATGCTTTTGGAATAGGATGGATACACCAAGCTTATACAGGTGTAATGAACTTGTACCAGGTGTCCTTACATTTTTGTCCTAAACTTGATAGACTTGAAAAACTGCTATAATTGGTCTCATGTAAGAATTTGGTATCCTGTTTCAGCTCTTTTGTTTGCAGTTATTTTTGCAGAATTATGTAAAAAAAAAAAAAAAAAAAAAAAAGAAGACAGATTTTGCACTCGTTTCTCTTCCCGTACATGCGGTGTGTACACACCGGTACAATGGCACGTCTATAAGGACACGTCAGTTCTGAATCGCCATAAGGCCAATGTGGACTTCGTCATGGTTTGAGTGAAAGCTGTGCAGCCAATCAGAAATTGGGAAATGTAGACGTGATGGATAGTCAGCTAATAAGCGCGGGTTTAACGTGGCTGGGCGGGGCTGTGAGTGCTCCGCGAGTACTGTGTTAGGGGGAAATAGTGAGGTGTGGAACGGTAGCAGAGTGGAGGAGAAGCGCCGATGAAAGAAATTGGTAATTATAAAAAATAAAGAAAATAATAATAATTGTACACATTTTGAGACGAATGTAGACACTCTGCAATGCATACGGAGAAAAAGAAGTCAAATATATATAGTTGTGAAGCAGACTGTGTTGTTAGCTTGCTAGCAAGCTAGTTCAGGCTAGCAGTAGAAAATAAACTGTTTCGAATGATTTGTGTAACACTTTATATTGCATTCTTTTTCTATAATTGTCGTCCGAAAGTGTCGGGACATGCACATTTATGTTGCATGAAATCTGAGCATTTTTTTTGGGTTTTAGTACAGTAGAAAGTAGCTATGATCCTGTTAGACATTCAACGTAGTTAAAGTAGCGAATTCCATGGCTTGGTTTATTCGCTTATTTGGGTTAGTTCTTGCTAATTTGAACGCGCACCTTAACATTTTTTTCTTTGCTAAAGAAAAAATAAAGGAGCCCAACCTTGATTTACTATTTCCCTACCCGTATTCGAGAACGCCTGCTCAGTCTCTTAAGCACAGATTGAGTCCCATTTAGAAGCGTTTTGAGTGAACAGTGAAATCAACCAATGAGCGACGAGGAGCTCGAGACTATAAGCCAATCCTAGAGCAGGGGGCGGGATTTTCGTAAATACAGGTAGAATAAATGAAACCAAGTTTACCTGACTGGATTAGCTGCACTATTGTGGACTTGTCAGACTGGCTGGTTGGAACAATAATGTCACAGGAGTCACGACTGAAAGTTACACATGTCGTTATATGTCAGACAGAGTTTTATACTGTCTGTATTATCTCACCTAGTCTGTATTGTTTCATAAGTCTGTCTTGTATAGTCCAAGCTACATGTATAGTGGTATTTATGTCTTTACTTTTGAGAATCACTAGCAGCTGGAACCAAATTCCTTGTGTGTCAACACACTTGGACAATAAATCTGATTCTGATTCTTCTTTCCTGCATTGTAGGTGTTTTCTGTTAGAGGAAAGATGACCAAGATGGGCTTCCTGCGGCTGTCCTACGAGAAGCAGGACACGCTGCTGAAGCTCCTCATCCTGTCCATGGCGGCCGTGCTGTGTAAGTGTTCTTCAATTAGGTTTTTTTTGTATGTTTTAGCATGTCTTAACATTTAACACTCTTTTCTCTCTGATTTTCTCTCTTTCGGACCCTGTGCAGCGTTTTCTACTCGCCTTTTCTCTGTGTTGAGGTTTGAGAGCGTCATCCATGAGTTCGATCCGTAAGTATTCACACACACATTGAAGTGAAGCTCATAAGGTATGATGCAAGATGTTTACCATGCACAATTTTGTTTTTCTTTTCTCCTGTATTTCTCAGGTATTTCAATTACCGCACCACTCGCTTCCTAGCTGAGGAGGGCTTTTACAAGTTCCACAACTGGTTTGATGACCGTGCATGGTACCCGCTCGGGAGAATCATTGGAGGCACCATCTATCCCGGTATGCAGGGCGAAATCAAACACACTACTTGTAAAATATGTCTGGTGCTACACCAGCCATGGTGCATTATAAAAGCTTGCTCACGAATGAATTCACGGCATGTCCGTTGCTGCAAGTTGTAGGTTTTAATTATTGCTCTCTGACCTTTTAACATCTCCTGTTACCATAACAACCACTATTTTGACTCTCTATGCATGCTCTTAAATCGATTTTTACATACGTTTATAAACCTTATTTAGTGACCTCACAGTTGGAGTTCCTATGTAGGGACTTGAGAGATAAAAACTTTTTGGTGCGCAGGTTTGATGGTGACCTCTGCAGCCCTTTACCACATGCTGCACTTCTTCCACATCACCATTGACATCCGAAACGTGTGCGTGTTCCTCGCTCCGCTCTTCTCCTCTTTCACCGCCATCGTCACCTACCACTTCACCAAGGAGCTGAAGGTTTGTCCCGTCTGTCCTCACTGATGTGGTGCAGGTTGTGCATGTTCGCTCGGATAGAAAAAGAACCAGGTTCAATGTATTTATTTTTTCCTGACAGGATGCTGGGGCCGGACTTCTCGCTGCTGCCATGATCGCAGTCGTGCCGGGATACATTTCCCGATCTGTTGCAGGCTCCTACGATAACGAAGGTCTCAAAAATATACGATAATTGTGTTTTATTCCTAATTTGTGTTATAACTAACAATTTTGCCATGTGACCATGACAATAAGAGTAGGTCAATATTTACACAGTGAAGAATTGTTCCTGATTATAATTTGAGACACATTTCTGTGACACACTTTTCCTCCTTGCTCTGTGAAGGAATCGCTATTTTCTGCATGTTGCTGACCTACTACATGTGGATCAAGGCGGTAAAGACAGGTTCAATCTACTGGTCATCCATCTGTGCACTTGCGTACTTCTACATGGTGAGCATCGTCACCGGTATTAGTGCTTGTTTTCCTTATGCATGACTAGATCAGACTGATTTGTCTTTATATTTGTCTGCAGGTGTCCTCATGGGGAGGTTACGTGTTCCTCATCAACCTGATCCCTCTGCACGTTCTGGTGCTGATGTTCACCGGACGATTCTCTCACCGCATCTATGTGGCTTACTGCACTGTGTACTGCCTGGGCACCATCCTGTCCATGCAGATCTCCTTTGTGGGATTCCAGGTAGATAATGTGGCAGATCATGGTTTATAATGAATGATTTCATGCATAGTGTCCACATTTGCGTCATATATTTTCCTATTAACAGCCATAAGTTACCCCAAAATTGTAAATCATAGCAAGAGATCTAGAGAGCATAGATTTAAATTAAACCTTTTACTTTAATTATTTGCTCACTCACTCTTTTCTGGTATGTTTGCTGAATAATATTTGACTTTGATGCATAGTATTTACACATTTTTTGTTTTTTTATTAAAAAAAAATTTTTTTTTTTTTTAAGAAAAAGTCTAAATCAGTTTTACATGAAACATAAGGTCTGTTTTCTGGAAGAGGGCGGAACTAGTCACCCTCTCCACAGTAATGTATCTGAATTTAGAATATATATATATATATATTTTTTTTATTGCACCACTTTCACTAGTAACAAGTCACTTGTATGTGCTAATATTTTCTGCAGTGGATGTGAACTGCCCAGCACTTTGTTTTGTCGTAGTCAACGTAGCACAACTGACATGTACTAATCGCTGTCGAAGGCAGTAGTTTTGTCTAAATCAAGCATGAGTTCTTAGTAAACAGTGTAACAGCGACACCTATACATTTGTGATAGGTGGCTTTTTTTTAAAGGCCACTATTGTTCTTTATTAACATCATCAGTGCGCTTATGCATGTCAGTGAATGTGATGGACAGCTTCCAAAAAACTTTTCAACAAGATTATAGAAGAATAGAATAGCCTTTATATGTCACATGTACATTAAAGCACAGTGAAATTCTTTCTTCGCATATCCTAGCTTGCCTAGAAGCTGGGGTCAGAGCGCAGGGTCAGCCGTTATACAGTGCCCCTGGAGCACAAAGGGGGTAAAGGTCCTTGCTCAAGGCCTGTGACCTTCCGATCAGTAACCCAGAGCCTTAACCACTGAGCTTATTGTGTGAAAGAACATAGTTTTAAAATGCTATTTAAAATAAAGCCAATTTTCAAAATTGTTTTCATAAATGTTCCTTAAATAGTGCAATAATTCTGAGCACCACACGTTTGATTGACTGTGTGACACATTTGGTTCATTGTTCTTTATCAGTGCAAGTCGATGTTGCTATTTCACGTTAAGTTTTGATGCTAGTTTTTTTAAACATGGCAAAAGTTCACATTTTCTAAACAGTTTTTGTGATTATTTATTAGCTATATATTTAATTTGATCTCCCACATTTTCTCACTGTAAAGTTTCATTTACTGTTTCTTATAGTGGAATATCATGTATATTAGAACGTACTTAAGTGTATTATAAGCAAAAAGTATATATTAAACTTGGATTTGCCACAGTTTGTCACGCTGTCTCTGAAATCATGCAGGAATCCAAGGTAAATATTTTAATCACCATTTTTTTTTTTTTTCTTTTACTTTTTTTTTCAAAGCCTGTGCAATCCTCCGAGCACATGGCTGCCTTCGGCGTGTTTGGCCTGTGTCAGATTCACGCCTTCGTTGACTACCTGCGCAGCAAACTCAACGCCCAGCAGTTCGAGATCCTCTTCAAGAGCGTCATTTCCCTGGTCGGTTTTGTGCTGCTCTCTGTCGGAGCCGTTTTCATGCTAACTGGTAAGGACATGACACACCCAGTGTGTATACACACACACACACACACACACACACACACACACACACACTCCTGCTCAGTCTGTGTGTGCTCATCTTAATGAAAAAGTGTTGATTTAAGATTGTAGCACAGGTTATATACAGGTAATAGATAAACACCAGACATGCCTATCAAGTTTCTCTTAATTTTGTTTATTACTTGTTTGTTGTAATAGATTTCTGAAATATAATAAAGATATATGACATTACTGATAAAGAGGTTGTTTTTTAAACCTGGAGAAGTCACGGTTATGGAGTTAGAAAACAAGTTTAGTTCATTTAAATCCAATATGTAGGAGGTGATCGACAGCTGTGTATCGTCTGTCCTGTAACCTCCAATATGCTTGAAGTTTCATGATTTGCACTTCTTTTCAGTATCTAAGGCAGCATTTTTTTCCACATTTTACTGTTTTCAGAGAAATATAGACAGAACAGTAAGACTCAAGGTTCTGTTAATTTAATGAATGATTATCACATCAGCTAATGTTAAACAATTTCTTACACTTTTCTAGACCTTTTATTTTATACACTATACATTAGGGTTATGTCTAAAGGGCTACAAAGTTCTCACAGTGAATTCTCATAGTTTCTTCTTGGCTTGTACACCCATAATCTGCCAGTCTTTCTGAATTAATTTCTGCTGGAGAAAGTTATTAAAATATTGTAATGTGGTAAGTGCATGGTTTTTTTTTTTTTCTTCCTGCCCACCCACCCACTCACGTTTGTGTCCTCAGGGAAGATTTCCCCCTGGACCGGCCGTTTCTACTCTCTCCTGGACCCATCTTATGCCAAGAACAACATCCCAATCATCGCCTCTGTGTCTGAGCACCAGCCGACCACGTGGTCCTCTTACTATTTTGACCTGCAGCTTTTGGTTTTTATGTTCCCAGGTAAAAAATCTTTTGTTTTGTTTTTATTTATTTATTTTTTCGAAACATTTTTAGAGATATAATTTTTTTGTTTTTTTCCCCAGTGGGTCTTTATTACTGCTTCAACAACCTGTCGGATGCCAGGATCTTCATCATCATGTATGGTGTGACCAGCATGTACTTCTCAGCTGTGATGGTAAGCTTTGTAGTGAAGCCATTTGTGATGTAAATGAATATTTCTTCTTAATTGATTAAAATTAGCCTACACACAGATCTGTTTTATATTATCATTATCAACTCATTAATATTTGATTAGATTTAATTGCTATGCAGTAGGTTCTGTAAAGGCAGTTATGCAAATTTAGTTTAGTTATGATCAAATCAGTTGTGAACATTGTAAGGTAAAAAATTTATAGCTTTTTTCAATATTTCTGCAAACACTTTTCCTGTAGGTGCGTCTAATGTTGGTTTTGGCACCAGTCATGTGTATCCTGTCAGGAATCGGCGTTTCCCAGGTTCTTACCACATACATGAAGAACCTGGATGTCAGCCGGCCAGATAAGAAAGGCAAGAAGCAGCAGGACTCCACCTATCCCATCAAGAACGAGGTAAAAACAAATCAATTTCTAGTTTCTGATTGGAAGTAGGTGTGATGTGGAATTTTGCTGGAACGTTAAATAACAGGAAAATATTTTTTAACTCTTCTGATTTGTACGCTGTTCAACAAATATAAAAAAAAATTATGTACTTTTTGAACATCTTATTCTACATTTAGTCCCCATTTGCTTTTATAATAAACTCCACTCTTCAGGGAAGATGTTCCACTAGGTTTTGGAGTGTGTTTCTGGAGATTTGTGCTCCTTTGCCACAACGATGTTAGTAAAGTCATGTACTAATGTAGGTTGAGGAGGTCTGGGGTGCAGACAGCGTTGCAATTCACCCCAGAGGTGTTCAGTAGGGTTGAGGTCAAAGCTCTTTAGCAGGCCACTCAAGATCTTCCACTCTAACCCATGTAAAGTACATCTTCATGGAGCTCACTTTGTGCACAGGAGCATTGTCATGCTGGAACAGGTTTGGGTCTCCTAGTTCAAGTGAAGAGAAGATTTAATGCTACTGCATTTAAAGACATCCTATACAAGTGTGTACGTCCAACTTTGTGGTTATGGTTTGGGGAAGAACTACATATGGCTGGAAAAGTTTGTATCGTGTATCAAAATCTTAGTCTTTAATATAGAAATGTATGAATTATGACATCATCTACTAATAGTAAGTTCAGTTTAAAGAAATTTAAGAGAGTTGAAATTTTTCCTATCATAAGAGAGATAAACAGGGAATTAACAAAAATTGTCCCCTTTAACATCAAGTACCAACAATTGTTTTGCTGTCTTCAAAATAGTTAACATGTGACCTTGTCTTAAATAGAATTCACTCCAGACAGTAAACAAAAGCCTGCGTTACTTTTATTCGTGTTCAAACAAACCTCGCTGATTGTCCGATTGTGTTTTTCTTGTTTCCGTCTGCCTGCAGGTTGCCAGCGGCATGATCTTGGTCATGGCTTTCTTTCTTATTACTTACACCTTCCACTCGACATGGGTGACGAGCGAGGCCTATTCCTCTCCCTCCATTGTGCTCTCGGCTCGTGGAGGTGATGGCAGTCGTATCATCTTTGACGATTTTAGAGAGGCTTACTACTGGCTCCGACACAATACTCCTGAGGTCAGCCTGTGTGCTTTACCCCTGAGGCCAGAAATGTGTGATTTACACACATTTCATTCTGTTGAGGAGGAAATCTGTTTAATTAGAATTCACTTATCATCATAGTCATTCGAACTGAGGTTTCATTTCAACTTCCCGGTGTGGTAAAATGTTGGTCATTTACTTTACAAGCATCTTTTCATTCATTCATTTATTTGTTTATTTATTTTCCAATAAGATTTAAGTTTTCTAGTCAAAGTGAAGAGAAAAAATTTAATGCTACTACATCCAAAGATATCTGTACAATACTGTACAATTGTGTGTCCACCTTTGTGGTATCAGTTTGAGGAAGAACCACATATGATTTGGAATATCAGTTCTCCAAATAGCGTTCCTCCTGGAAGGACTGACTACAGATTCACAGCTTCCTTTACAAACATTTTTAATTGTAAAGTTAATCAACATTTTACAAAATGTGTATCAGTGTTTATTCATGAATTTCTAGTAATTAGACACCTTTATATTTAAGGTAAAGCTTTTCAGATATTTTTTATAATTATTATAATATTAACAACGGTTAGTAATAGTGAGTCAAATCAACTGCTTGTTTTTTTGTTTTTATCTTTTGCTTATTAACTTTTTGTATTTATTTCTATAAATGCCATGTTTTCCTCCCTCCAGGATGCTAAGGTCATGTCGTGGTGGGATTACGGCTATCAGATAACCGCCATGGCAAATCGAACGATCCTGGTCGACAACAACACATGGAACAACACACACATTTCTCGAGTCGGCCAGGTAAACCCAGCGTTCTTTCAGACTGGTTTCATTGTTTTTATCCAGGGTTTATGCTGGAACTAGTCTATATATTGGTGTGTGCAATATGGTGTGTGTGTGTGTGTGTGTGTGTAGGCGATGGCCTCCTCAGAAGAAAAGGCCTATGAGATCATGCGAGAACTGGACGTCAGCTATGTATTGGTGATCTTCGGTGGATTGACTGGATATTCATCAGATGGTACAAGCTTATTTTTATATATATATATAAAATAATTTGCTTTGAGAATGTTAATAGAGAAGTATAGAAAAAGTCAGAAGGAGTTGCATTGTGTGTTTTTGGATTTAGAGAAAGCATACGACAGGGTGCTGAGAGAGGAGTTAGAAGTCAGGTGTGTCAGAAGTATGTGAGGGTGGTGGAGGACATGTATGAGGACAGTAGTGAAGTGTGCAGTAGGAACGACAGACTGGTTCAAGGTGGAGGTGGAGGTGGAACTGCATCAAGGATTGGTCCTAAGCTTTTTCCTGTTTGCATTGTTGATGGACAGGCTGGCGGACGAGGTCAGACATGAGTCTCCGTGGATTATGATGTTTGCGGATCATATTGTGATTTGGTGTGAGAGTAGGAAACAGGTTGAGAAGAGCCTGGAGAGGTGGGGGTACGTGCTGGAGAGATGGGGAATGATAGTCAGTAGAAGTAAGACAGAGTACATCTGTGTGAATAAGAGGGAGGGCTGTGGAGGGGTGCGGTTGCAGGGAGAAGAGGTGGAGAAGGTGGAGGAGTTCAGGTACCTGGACTCAACAGTGCAAAGTAATAGAGAGTGTGTTAGAGAAGTGAAGAAAAGAGTGCAGGCAGGGTGGAGTGGGTGGAGAAGAGTGATTTGCAGGAGTGATTTGTGATAGAAGGGTATCTGCAAGAGTGAAAGAGAAAGTTTATAGGACTGTGGTGAGACCTGTGATGATGTATGGTTTAGAGACAGTGGCATTGAGTAAAAGACAGGAGGTGGAGCTGGAGGTAGCAGAGCTGAAGATGTTAAGGTTTTCATTAGGAGTGACAAGAATGGACAGGATTAGAAATTTAGTTTATTAGAGGGACAGTGCATGTAGGATGTATTGGTAAAAAGGTGAGGAGACAATGATCCGCTGTGGTGACCCCTAATGGGAGAAACCAAAAGAAGAAGAGAGAACATATATGTATAATTTATTGGTTTTTGTGGGTTTTTTTTATTCTATTGTATTTAATGTTATTTATTCTATTCTTTTTCAAGCAAAACAAGAGACTGTTCATTAAGTTTTTTTTCTAGTTTAATATTCCAATTTAGTCTTTTTCTTGTCTTTTAGACATAAATAAGTTTTTGTGGATGGTGCGTATCGGAGGCAGCACAGACACGGGGCGGCACATCAGGGAGCATGATTACTACACTCCCACTGGCGAGTTCCGCGTGGACCGTGAAGGTTCTCCGGTTCTACTCAACTGCTTAATGTACAAGATGTGCTACTACCGCTTCGGCCAGGTCTACACCGAGGCCAGTAAGTGTCTCTGTTCAGGCTGTTCCAGTGGTTCTGGATTTTAATTCAACCTGCACTTTTGTTTAGACAACTAACACCATGCCTTTTGCAGAACGTCCTCCTGGTTACGATCGTGTCCGTAATGCCGAGATTGGCAACAAGGACTTTGAGCTGGATGTGCTCGAGGAGGCATACACCACAGAGCACTGGCTAGTCAGGATATACAAGGTAAACCTCCAAACATCACTTTAGTTCTTCTCTGTAAAGTTAAATGAAGATCTGCTGATTAACATGTCCTTCTCCTGTCCAACAGGTGAAAGACCTTGACAACCGAGGCCTCTCGAGAACGTAATGCCCAAACACTCACAACACTCTCCGTCTCTCTCACACACACAAACACAGAGCACTGAACACCTTCCCCTGTGATCTGAAAAGCAGTGTGGATATTTTTTTATACTTCTGTTGTGATTGCCAGAAAGATTCTATTACCTTTTTTATGATTTACAATGTGGTGTTACTTTTTTTTTGGAATGAAGTGAGACTTCAAAACATCCAGGAAACTGTCAGTATGTATTTCTGCAATCAGTGACCAAGCAAATGATTTGTCTACCAAAGGGGTAATAAATGGAGTAAATGGAATGTGGTGTGGTGGTTTTTTTGTTTTGTTTTGTTTTTTTTGGTTGAAGGTGTATAAAAAATAAAGCTGGTTCCGTCATAACCTTTTGTAATGCTGAGAAAACCTGCAATGCTGTGTGTTAATTATGTTATAGATATATAACATAAATTAAAACATATTTGTATGTATATTTTTATACTATTACTGATCCAAGTACTACAGTTAATTTATTCGATTTTATTGATATCCACGTGCTAAACAAATTTGCAGTACATTTTGAAACAAGTATTTAATTGCAATCATTAGAAATTGTAAATGAATAACTATATAATTTAATTAAATTATTAATATTTAAAGATTAAATTACTTTTAAATATTACATTATTATAATTAAATATAAAAATCTCCGTGGCTCTTGTCACAATAAACGGAGCGGAGGCCATTTAAGTTAATAATTAAAGGAGACGTTTGAGCCAATCAGAGCTCGACTTATCATCCGGGCACTTTTTGCTTACGCTTCGTCAGTATGAAAGCAGGGACTCGTGGGATATGTAGTTAGTAGTTTCAATAGTGAAATAAAACTAAAGATTATATGGCGTTAGAAACAGTTATCGGGGCACAAAATTGGTTTAATGTGCAATTCGAGAGTCTATTTATAAAAAGTACATTATAAAAAAATATGCATTGCTGAATGAAAAAAAAAAGTTATTCACTTCCGGGAGCGACCAGACAAAGGGGCGGGGCCACGTCATGATATATATAGTTAAGGCTTCCAGCGTGAGGGTCGGTTGAAAATCTAAGCACGAAGAGTCAGTGTCAGTCCAAAATCAGTTGACTAGTAATGTATAGGTGGCATAAAATCTGGTTTAATGTCCGCATATGCAAAGCGTCTTCTTTACTAAAGTCCAACAACTGCAGCCGGAGCTTCAGTACTGGCAGATATGTCCGGAAAGACCACATCACCCAGGGTGAGTTAAAGCTGCATTCAGCATACATTCATTAATAATCAGTCAGATAAACAGTCAAACCCAGAAACCATTCAGTGTCCTTGATACATCTGCAACGTACACAGCTTATTACTTATCTAGCACGTCCCAAAATATCTGAAATAACAAATATATTAAATCATAAATGATTATTAGGGAGTAATGTATAGGCACTAAGATATAAATGTAAATGTTATAAACTACTTGTCTCTGTAAAGCTGCATGGTGTAGACCTTGACTGATGTTGACACATTTCTAGAGTGTTTGCTTCCTTCACCTAATCCTTAACTTTTACACCTTATAAATGATTTATTATGCAAATATTATACAATTGATTATTGGAATAATTAAGTTATCTTGTTTTTAATTGTAACTAAAAATATTCAGCAACCAGAATCTGTAAAAAAAAAAAATAACTCATCATACTGTACATTTCTTAAAAGAAACTATAAAGTCATCATCAATAAATAAACAAATAATTAAGTCCAATTCCAAATAGTTGGGACATTATGTAAAACCAGAATGCTATGATTGGCCAATCTCATAAACCCATATTTTATTCACAGTACAACATAGAAAACAGAATTTTGAATTTCATATCTGCAACATGTCTTAAAACCTCTCCTCTTTTTTAAACAACGATCTGTATATGTCCAGGACCTGAGGAAAGACCAGTTGCTGGAGTTTTGGGATTGCAATGTTGTTCTAATTGTGTCTGATACAGGATTCTAGCTGCTCAAAAAACCCTGTCTTCTTTGTCGTATTTTTCGTTTCATGATGCGTCAAATGTTTTCAGTTAGTGACTCCAGGTCAGTTCAGCAACCAGACTTTTCCTTCTTGCTGAAATTCGCAAGGCCTTCCTTGAAAACGACCTCATCTGGATGGAAGCATGTGTCGCTCTTTTTTTTTTTTTTTGCCCTGCAGTGCCTGAAGGTCACTAAAATTGGCATGGGCTACCCCTAGATTTTTCAGATTCGCTGACTCTTTTGATGAACATTGTTCTGAAACTGTTCTTTAATTTGTTGACAGTGTTTTTGCAGATTCATGAACCTCACTCAATCTTGTACCCAATCATGTTACTGATCTGTTGCCAATTAACATTAGTTGCTGTTCCTCCAGCTGTTCTTATTAACAGTAACACTTACTTTTCCAGCCTATTGTTGCTCCGTCTCAATTTCTTCCAGATGTGTTGTGACTATCAAATCATATAAAAAAAAAATTCCTTTAAATGTTACATTTTATAAATGTAAACATTTGATGTTCTACTGTGAATAAAATATGGGTTTATGAGCAAATCAATGCATTTTTTTTTTTTTTTTATGTTCCACAATGTTCTACAAGGAGTTGTGTGAATTTTTTTGTTTGTTTGTTTTCCTCAAAAACTACTCCATTAGTGTTTTCTCTTTCAAACTGACTTCTCAAATCCCCAAAACTAAGACTGGTATTGGTTAGATTAAGTTGATTATAGTTTTTTTTCCCCCCCTCATTTTTTAAATGCAGATTTGGAGAAGCAGTTTAAAGAACTTCGTGATAAAGTGACAGCAGCGATGCCCGGCAGTGACTGGAGCCCGATCAAGCTGACCCATGGCCTTCCTCCTGAGCGGGTAGACATCGTGATCGTCGGAGGAGGAGTAATTGGCTGGTCTATTGCTTACTGGCTTAAGAATAAAGTGATGTCTCGGGATTCGCTGAGGGTGTTGCTGGTGGAGAAGGATCCCACTGTGAGTCACACTCATCCGAGCCTTATGTTGTTTGGTCACTTTGTGACTTTTTGGCATTTTCATATCATTTCTGTTTATTCTCTTTTGTGTGTATATTTGTGTGTGTTTGTGTTCTCAGTACACTCAGGCGTCCACCGTGCTCTCTGCAGGAGGCATTCGGCAGCAGTTCTCGCTGAAGGAAAACATCCAGCTCTCGCTGGCCTCTGCTAACTTCCTGAAGAACATTAATGTAATTCTTTTCTTTTATACTTAGGAGTTTATTAGGAATGCCAGATGTAATGCTCATACTAAAGCAGATCACAGTAACAATGGCTTTAATCATAAGAGATACGTGATGTGATGTGATGTATGTGAAATTGGTTTAGGAATTAGATGTTTCTTTGTACAGGAACATCTCGGTGTGGTGAACGAGGATCCCATTGACCTGCAGTTTAATCACTCTGGTTATCTGTTCTTGGCCAGTGAAGCATCGGCACATATTATTGAGGAGAACTACGTGATTCAAAAGTGAGCATAGTTGACAGCTAAAGACTAGACCATACATTTATCATCTGTGCAGGTTTACTGCAAATAATTTGTTTCCTGTTTAACTTCAGGTGTAGTGACCTGTAATGGGCAATCATTTATGTGGTTAACAATGTTGCTTATATAAGGGCATCATGGCCCTTTAGCTTGCGAGCGGAATCGATTCCCTGCAATCCGAGTTGGGTCTCATCAGAGTTAATTTCCAGCTAGTAGAGTTCAATTCCAACTATCTACTAAGTAGACTCAATACTCCTAAACTCCTTTTAAGTCCCAAATTCAGTAGAATTCCTTCGTGAATCAATGTTAAATAGAGTTAAATAGAGTTCTGCACCGAGCCGAAGCACGTCCCATGATTCAAGTCCACTCCCACCTTTAAAGTTGCGAGTCTCTATGCTATCTAAGCAAAAATAAGCCTGGTCAATATACTTTGCATACAGTGCATTCAGAAAGTATTCACATCCCCTTCACTTTTTTCAGTTTTATGTTGCAGCCTGTATGTTGACACTACAAATGCTTTTTTTCTTATTAATCTACACTCAGTACTCCTTGACAAATTGAATTCATAATTCAAAAAATTTCTATTAATGTATTTAAAAATAATGAGATTCAGACTTCAGACTTTAATTAGTACTTAATTAAAGCACCTTTGGCAGCAATTACAGCCTCGAGTTCAAGTTTATTTCTATAGTGCTTAACACAATAGACATTGTCTCTCAGCAGCTTTACAGAATGTGTATTTATCCCTGATGAGCAAGCCTGGGGTGACCGTGGCAAGGACAAACTCCCATAGATGTTATGAGTAAGAAACTTGAGAGGAACCAGACTCAAAAGGGGAACCCATCCAATTTTGGGTGATATCAAGAGTGTGATTATAGACTATAGAGTGTGGTTTTTTTTTTTTGGGTATGATGCAACAAGCTTTGAACACCTGGGTTGTCCTGAACCGACTCCTGTGCTGTCTTGGATGTGCTTAGGGTCATTGTCATGTTGGAAGGTAAACATTCAGCCCAGCCTAGTTCCTGAGATCTGTGGAGATCTCTGTACTTTGCTACATTCAGCTTTCCTTTGACCCTGACCAGTCTTTCAGTCCCTTCTGCTAAAATAAAATAAAAACAAAACAGCATGATTCTGCCACCATCATGCTTCACTGTTGGGATGTATTGGGCAAGTGATGAGGAGTACCTGGTTTTCTCCAGACATAACGTTCAGAATTGAAACTGTTTAATATTAGTTTCATCAGACCAGAGTTCAACAAAGTTTGAGAATCCTTGAGTTGCTTTCCTGCAAACTTCAAGTGAGCTTTTGTGTGTTTTGAACTAAGGAGAGGCTTTTAGCCACTTTGTTATTTTCTAGAACTTTGTCCCATCTCCACACAGGATATTTTGAGTGACCATCGGGTTCTTGGTATTCCTTCGAATGCTCAGTTTGGAAGGGCAACCATACTTATGTTCTAGTGACATTTAGATTTTTCCTTTTTTTTTTTATTTGCAAATGTTTGTAGTATTCTGTTTTCCCTTTGTCATTATGGGGTACTGAGTGTAGATTAATGTAATATCAAGTTACAACATTTAGAATGGTGAAGGGGTATGAATACTTTCTAAATGCACTGTAAATGACCTTCCAGATAACTGATTTTTTATAATACATGATGACTGGCTGACTGGCTGCACAGTCATGCAGTATAAATGTTGTGTAATAAAATGTAGAAAGGTTTGGTGAGTGTAATTCTGCTGATCCAGTAAAGCTGAATGTTTGAATGACACTTTTGCTACAACTCTTTAACCTGTGTGCATTTTTTTTTTGTGGTTTAGAGAACAAGGGGCTAAAGTCATGCTGTTGTCACCTTCAAAGCTGAAGGAAAGATTTCCCTGTCTGAACACAGACGGGGTCGCGCTGGCTTCTCTCGGTTAGTCTCAAAAATGTTCAACTCTCGTGATGGCTAATGATTAGTGTATTCTGCTGACTAAAAGTTAAAGAACAAACTAAAATTTTAAAGTATTTTAAAATATTTGCATCATATTTTTACCAGGTGAGTTTGGTGTTTTTATTTCCCGACACTGTTATGGTTCTTCTCAATCACATCATCCTATTATCAGTGTAAACATGTTTTATTTTCAATGTTTTCAAATATATTGCCTTCTATTCACCAGGATTGGAGAACGAAGGCTGGTTTGATCCTTGGACGCTCTTGAACGCCTTCAGACGCAAAGCCATGTCTATGGGAGTGTATCAGTGCTTTGGAGAGGTCACAGGTTATTATTATTATTGTTTTATTATTATTTTATTTTTTTATGATTATAATTTTTTTTAAATAATGTATTACAAGCACCGAGATATTAATAGGACTCTCAGAGTTTTGTAGACATCTGTTAACATCTGTGATTTATATATATAATTTTTGTTTTTCCAGGATTTAGGTGCTCAACACAAAATGCAGAAACGATGGATGGAGACCTTCTGAACATTAGAAGGATCAAACATGTCAATGTAAGACTTGTTAACATGGCAGATATGCCAATAAAATTATATCTTCACACAGGGTACAACAGAACTTGATTGGTTGAGTGGCCAATTTAATGAAAAAAATTTCATTTGACATTAACAATGAAAAAATAACAAATACAAAAACTCTTAATCTGTATATACTGACAATATAAAGATGTTATTGTTCTATAATTATGCAACTACAGTATTCGATTTATCCCATGATATGTAATGTAAATTATTTTATGGTATTACATAAATTTGAAGCGTGAACAGGATTTTAAACTGTGACAGGTCCAGATGGCAAACAGTTTAGAGTACCAGCCTGTGGAGTGTGCCATTGTAGTGAATGCGGCTGGAGCCGGTTCGGGAAAAATTGCTGAAATGGCTGGAATCGGACACGGCCCGAAAACCAGCATGATGGCTATTCCATTACCAGTGGAACCCAGAAAGAGGCAACAATCATATTAGATATTATTAAGATCGATTCAAGTTCTGTGATGGCATAACTTTGGGTGGTGTTGTATTTTTATATTCTTTCGCAACAATCTCCAGGTTTATTTACGTAGTGCATTGTCCTGAGGGTCCAGGCTTGGAGTGTCCATTTCTGATAGACTACTCTGGAGTTTACCTAAGGCGAGAAGGCCTTGGAGGAAATTACATCACAGGGATGTCACCAGAGGAGGTGTGGCTTATCTTAATATCTCTGTATTTATAACTGTCCTGATCAAGTCAATATTAATGGCAGCAATGTTTGATAAAGTGGTGTGAAAACAAACTGTGAGAGGAAAAATGTGAATGATTAGATTTTTGTGTAGCCACAAAAAAATAAAACCTTTCCTGTGCTTTCTTTTTTTGACTTTTATCCGGGTTGACAGAATGAGGAACCAGATTGCGGTAACCTGGATGTGGACCATGATTTTTTTCAGGAGAAGGTCTGGCCGCATCTGGCGCATCGAGTTCCTGCATTTGAGAGTCTAAAAGTAAGTGGTATGAACATGTATTACTTTGTGCTGTAGTTTTTTACCTGGATTTAACTAAGCAAGTATAAAGATTGGAAACTGGAGAATTGGAAAAAGTTAATGTGGTCTGATAAGTGATTCACCCATCATGTCTATTGTCTTCTGTACAAGCCTGCGGGGGCAGTATTACGATCTGGGGTTGCTTCAGATGGTCCGGTCTAGGCTCAGCAATGTTATGTGTCTAAAAAATAAGGTCAGCTGACCATCTGAATTTACTGATTGACCAGGTTTTTCTATAAAAGGATTTTTTTTTTCTTTCCTGATGGCATGGACATATTCCAAGAGGATGAACCCAGGGTTTATTGGACTCTATGTAAAAGAATGGTTCAGAAAACATGAGACACATTTTATTTGTACACATGGATTTGTTACTACAGTGGTCAGACTTTAACCCCATGAGCTACTGGAAACATTACACAGCAGGCTGACTCTCCTATCATTAATATTCAATTCATTTTTATTTGTATAGCGCTTTTAACAATGAAAATCGTCTCAAAGCAGCTTTACACAGATAATGTGGTGATAAAAATGAATATGTTCTTTATAAGTGTAAGTTTGTCCCTGATGAGCAAGCCAGTGGCGACTGTGGCAAGAAAAAAAACTCCTCGAGATGGCATAAGGAAAAAACTTTGAGAGGAACCAGCCTCAAGAGGGAACCCATCCTCATCTGGTTTGCACCAAATGTCCATTTATTGCAGATATATGATGTTACGGGGTACAGTGATGGTGATCAGAAGCAAACTGTAGTCCTTAGTCAGTGTAGCAGACTATTGACATTAACTACAGTCCGAATCCATCCTCAAAGCTCCCGTTCTTACTCTGGAATTTCATGGAACCACCCAAGGCGTTGATGAGAAACTGTCCCCAGCTGCACAGAGTGGCCTCCAATCGAAGAGGACACTATCCAGAGGCAGGCCTGGACGTTGGAGGACCCGCTGAGGAAAGAGGGGCAGGAACAGTAACGGTGACAGTGACTGGAACCTCAGGAGGAGGGAGAGGGGGAGAGAAAGAGAGAGAGAGACAGAGAGCGAGAGAGAGAGAACGAGAACTCCAGTAGGACTCGATATGGCAGAATAACTAAAAGGGAGAACCAGAAGGTAATACAGACATGGGGGATCTTTGTGATAAGAGACGACCCACCACACCACCATCAACAAACCTGAGTGAACGAATGAGAGGACGACAGCATACAAATATCCCAGTTCACCAAACACTCGATATCCATGATGCCTCCAGATCTGCTCCTTTTACCTAAGAAAAATCTACTAATAAGACATGACTAAATAAAGTTTTAAGCTTTGACTTGAACACTGAGACTGTGTCTGAGTCCCGAACACTGATTGGAAGGTTGTTCCATAACTGTGGGGCTTTATAAGAAAAAGATCTGCCCCCTGCTGTAGTCTTCATTATTTGAGGTACCAACAAATAGCCTTAGTAGGCGTGGAGGATCAATTGGTAAAGAAGTTCACTCAGATACTGCGGCGCGAGACCGTTAAGTGCTTTATACGTCAGTAGTAGTATTTTATATTCAATGCGAGATTTTATTGGGAGCCAGTGTAGACTGATTAAAACAACAGTGATGTGCTCATATTTTCTGGATCTAGTGAGGACTGCTGCATTCTGAACTAACTTAAGCTTATTAATGCACTTACTCGAACACCCAGAGAGTAAAGCATTACAGTAGTCTAATCTAAATGTAACAAAAGCATGAACTAGTTTTTCTGCATCCTGTAATTTTAGCAATATTTCTAAGGTGAAAGAAGGCGCTCCTGGTAATATTATTCACGTGAGCCTCAAAGGAAAGACTAGGGTCAATAATCACACTCAAGGTCTTTGAGATGCTACGTATTTGGAAAGTTTACTTCTAGCTGTGGTCCAAGTAAAAGTACTTCCGTCTTATCTGGGTTGAGCAGAAGTAAGTTATCAAACATCCACTGTCTAATGTCCTTTACATACTCCTCAACGTTTTTTAAGATGATCTCTCTCTCATCTGGCTTTGCTGAAATATACAGCTGTGTATCATCAGCATAGCAATGGAAGCAAATACCATGTTTATTTATAATATTACCCAGAGGCAGCATATATAAAGAGAAAAGCAGTGGGCCTAAGACAGATCCTTGCGGAAAACCAAACTTTATTTAGGAGAGTGTGGAGAACTCACCATTTACATCAACAAACTGATAGCGATCAGTCAAATAGGACCTAAGCCAGGAGAGAGCTGTTCCATTTATTCCAACAACATTTTCAAGTCTAGCAAGCAGGATAGTATGATCAATAGTTATAAAAGCAGCACTAAGATCGAGCAAAAGAAGTAAAGAGACAAAACTCTGATCAGAGACTAATAACAGGTCATTTACCACCTTAACTAGCGGTGTCTCTGTGCTATGATGATGCCTAAATCCTGACTGATACATTTCAAAAATGTTTTTTCTCAGTAGATGTGAGCAGAACCGCTGTGCTACAACCTTTTGGAGATAAAGCGGAGGTTTGATATTGGCCTGTAGTTGGACAGCTGACAGGATCAAGGTCAGGTTTCTTAATTAGGGGTTGATAACTGCCAGTTTGAAGGATTTAGGTACATAACCAGTGCTAATGGAAGAGTTTTAAAATTTTAAAACAGGATCATTTACCTCTGAAATGATCTGTTTGAAGAAACTTGTAGGCAAGGGATCGAGAATGCAGGTTGATGATTTTGATGAGGATATAAATGAAATTGTCATTCTCTTGAATAGGAGTAAAACTTTGTAATTAATTATCATTACACTGCTGACTACAGGGTTATTTCTAAAATAGTTTAAATTTGATTTTATTCGTCTGGATTTTTTGCCTGATGTGTTTAACTTTTATTATTAAAAAAGTTCATGAAATCATTACTACCTATTAATGGTGTGCATTTTAGTGCAGTGCTTTTATTTCCTGTTAATTTTTCTACTGTGCTGAAAAAAACCCTAGGATTATGCTTGTTATTTCTATGAGGGTGAGGGTGCTGATCTAGCAGCATTAAGAGATTTTCTATAACTCAGGAGATTCTCCTTCCATGCTATTTAAAATACTGTCAATTTTGTTTGACGCCATTTACGTTCTAATTTCCGAATGGTCTGTTTTTAAGGTGCGCGTATGATCATTATACCACTGTGTATATAATATTAGATCTTGGGGAGAAATAATGCATCCTTTGTGTCCTTTGATAACTGATCAAAAGAAGTAATTATTATTTTTATTTTAATCAGGTGACCGGATCATGGGCTGGGTTTTATGACTACAACACGTTCGACCAGAATGGTATTGTGGGTTTGCACCCGCTGGTCAACAACATGTACTTCGCGACAGGTTTCAGCGGACACGGGCTGCAGCATTCTCCCGCCGTGGGCCGTGCCGTCGCTGAGCTCATCCTGGACGGTGGGTTTAAGACCATCGATCTGAGCGCCTTTGACTTCAGACGTGTCTTTAACCTCGAGCCCATGCTGGAGAGTAACATTGTGTGATCGTGAAAAAGGAGAATCCAAAAACACTTTCATACTCGACCTGACAGCTACTTCACATTGTCTCCTCATGGGGGGGAAGAAAAATTAAATAACCAGGAACTGTGAAATGAATGCTGAACTCTCCAGATCTCTAGATAATCATCTACCAAAAGCTGCAACCTGAAAATGTGAAGCACAGAAATACTTGTCTTGCAAATGTACCAAAAAAAAAAAAAATCAAACAGAGCTAAAATGTATTACCTGTCAGTGTAGTTTATCACCTGCCATGTGTAAAATTGATTACCTGTCAGTGTAGTTTATCACCTGCCACGTGTATTTAGAAAAAATACATTCATATTCAAAGGATGTTCAATCTCATTTCACCCAAATAGATTTTTTTACCTTTCAATTTTGTGATGAGTACCATTACAATTAATAATAACAATGAAGACAGAACAGTCACCCTGAACTTTCTTCTTCTTACAGTGCTCTTTACTGACTACGTATATGTAATTATGCAGAATTTTATACACTTGTGATTATACTTTAAAGAGAGAAAATGTGGAATGATTGTGTGTAGTATTTTAACTTTAATCATGTCTTTTTTTTTTTTTTTTTTTTTTTTTTTTTTAAAATAAGGGTGCCTATTATTCTGAACTTGACTAATTAAATACATTTCCAGTTGGGTGCTGGAGGGTCAATTGTGGATGTGTTTTAGCATCAATAAAATTCAGAAAAAAAAATATGTTGGCTAATATCTGAGTGGAGTGTGAATGTTTGTTCACCTTTAGCTAGGAGAAGATAAAAACATTATTCCAACATTTTCATCTGTGTTTATTAACAAGGCAAAACTTGTCAGCATGCCTGGTGAATGGTATAAGTAGCTTTTAACACTGCACATATTTATTATAAAATAATAACAACATTCAGGACTTTTGTTGGCCATGGAACCAAACATAGGTTTTATTGTTGTAATTGTGTCTTTTTGTACTCATTAAATAAAAAAATCAAATGTTTTTACTTTTAGTTGTTTCTGTGCAAAACTGAGGAAAATAATCGTGCAAATGAAGGCGAGCCTGCGGTGGAGAGGTCCGTATCAGACTTTGAAATGGGACTGATCCTTTGCAACTCTTTCAATCTACTATAATATGTAAAGCTCCCATTATCTTCACAAGGTCAGTGATGTTCTGCCCATACTCTTGGTCATGCATTTCCCATTCCAATAGTTTCTGCAATTATGACCATATTTTGAACTTTTCTAAACTTTCCACATCTCTGGATGGCCTTTTCTATATCTTCTGTTATCTCGAGATGGTCTCTTCCTGTATCGTCTGTCATTTACAGAAGGCCACAGGTGCCTTTTGTAATGATTAAAAGTCAAACCATTTTTTACAAACATTACCATATTTTCAACGGGTTCCCTGGTGGTCTAGTGGTTAGAATGCGGTGCTCTCACCGCTGCGGCCCCGGTTCGATCCCCGGTCAGGGTACCAACCCCAACCATTAGGGTTGCACAAGCCAGTGCACTCTTAGTGCTGCAAGCCCGGATAAATGGGGAGAGTTGTTTTAGAAAGGGCATCCAGCGTAAAAACGTGCCGAATCAAACATGCGGATGGTCCGCTGTGGCGACCCCTAATGGGAGAAGCCAAAAGAAAGTTTAGTACTATTTTTTCAACATTACTTGGCCTTATCTTATTTTTATCTTATAGGTTTTTAACACCAATGGGTGAGTGCAGCACATTTCTATAGGACAGTGTTGATTCAGAGGTTAAGGCACTAGTTACTGGTTTTTTTTTAATAGTTTAATCTTTTGAGCTAGTCTTGGTCAATGTAGGGTATAGAAAAGTTTTTTTCTGCAGTAGCAACATAATAATTAGTATACATATATATTTCTTTGCTGATATGTAAGGTGTGCTTAATGTTGTTTTGAAACACATTTACAATAATAATAACAATAATAATTAAATAAATGGTAATAAATTGAGTGAATGGGAGAGCATTTGTTTAATGGTTAAATATATATAATAATGAAAAAACAAAAAATAATAATAATAAATAAAAAACAAGACTGCTTCCATCATGAACTTTTGTGATGGTGTGAAAACCAACATGGATATTAATGTTATTGTAGGAAATAAGTTTGGTGTTCGAGACTCATTTTATGCAATGTGTTTGTCAAACCATGGCATGGTATTGACATAAATTAAGACATTTGTTTGTTTAAACAAGAAAAGTATATTTTTATAGTACTACTGATCCCAGTACTACAGTTCATTTATTACATTTTAATGATAACCAAATGCTAAACAATTTGCAGTTCATTTTAACATTATAAGTATTTATTCTCAATGAATATAACTACATATAAAAAATATTTTTAACTACTCATACATCATTTATAATTAAATATAAATAATAAAATAAATTTTGATCTCAGTGGCTCTTAGAGCAAAAAACAGCGTGTAGGCCATTTAGACTAATAGCTGAACGAAGGCTGAAGGTTTACACTACAATTTAAAGCAATTGTTAAAAGTGGCAGCGAAGTGAGGTGATGAAGTGTGAAGTATGTGCAAAGGAGCAGGGCTATGACCATGAAAAATGACCAGACATAACATTATATTATTACATTATGACTGGTGAAGTGAATAACACTGATTATCTCATCATGGCACTGGGAATAAAGTTGATCAGTCACACCATGAAGTTATAGGAAAGAGGTAACCATATGTGAACAGTAAGGTTTTATCCCAAGGAAGAGCACTACAGATGCATTATTTGCTTTAAGAATGTTGATGGAAAAGTATAGAGAAGGTCAGAAGGAGTTGCACTGTGTGTTTGTGGATTTGTCAATGTAAGAGTAAAACCCTGGACCATTCAGTCTCCTCTATAATTCGGCACTAGACACAGCTTACTTCTTATCTAGAGCGTGTGTACGCATCTCAAAACTTTTGCAATAATAATTAATTGATTAAACTACTTGTCTCTGTAAAGCTGTTTTGGAATAATGTTTATTGTTGAAAGTGCTCTACAAAGAAAACTGAATTTAATTGAACTGATTTTGCATGCTGTAGTCTTTGACTGATGTATGGAGGTGTGTACATAGATCTTAGATCTTGAGTTCAGCTCGTGGAAAAAGCGGGCAAAAACTATAGTGTTGCATTTATAGTATTGTTCAGTATAGATATATTCTGATACTGATAACAATTCCGATCTTGACCCTGATACTGATACAAGCAATGGCACTATTAATAAAACACATACTTGTACTTAGACTTATATTGGTACTGCTACAGACTCAGAATTGTGGAATTGTGTAAGCATTTGCTAAGAAGTACCCAGCTTGAGATAAACAAAACAGAACAATTTCAGAACTGCAGAGCAGAGAAAATTTTACTTCATACATTGGACTTAAGTGCATAAACTATTTTAATAGAGAAAATCATAAATGATTAATCAAAAACACAAAAACATTTTTAAATCCTGCCGTTAACTGCGCCCCAACTGTAATGTCTTTATTCCCCACTAGAGGGCGGCGCCCCACACTTGGGCGTCTATGTCTTATATGGCTATACATAGTCCAATACAATTGGTCCTTTTGGTCACGTGAGCAAAATGGCGGCTTCTCAAAAGGTCGGAGAGCTTAGCCCTCAGACAGTAATACGCCTCGAAACGTTACAAAATCCTGAAAATGAAGACGGACCCCCAGCGAAGAAGTCCGTATCACATTTTAAAGTGGAAGGGATCCTCCGTGAATCCGCCAGGGAGAAAAGCATTTTCGTACAAGGAAAGGTACAAAAGTTTAAAAGTCGCGCGATGTTAGCCGTTAGCTAGTGGTATTGTTCCTTCACAAGCATAATGTTTGAAGTAATACCAGGTTCCCCCTTTAGAGGGCACTGATTGGGCGCTGTTTTGCAGAGGTCTATTGGTGTACAATTGTACGTTTTAAATTTCTTATTTGTTAAATATTCAGATTACAGTCATGTATCTCAAGTTTTCCCGAGTTTTCCCTACATGAAGGAATATTTTAAAAAGAGACTTCGATTTGCCATCTTCAGCTTGATTTTTTTCTGCTATTAATCTCATTAGAAGGGCATGGTTTCTTTAAGAGGGTATGTCTAAACATGAATTCTTTTATTTTCTATTTTAATCCCATTTACGTTTCTTTAGCTTGATGAACAGGAGGCTATAATCATCCTGGAGAAAACCCCAATCACACAAGCTGTCGTTCCAGAGTTGTTGTTGAGCACGCAGGTACTGGAGATGAAGAACGACATATACAGCACCTACCATCTCCAACCACCACCAAACCTTAACGGTAAGAAACCTGGATGTCTGGTATGCCGACACGTACATATCTGATGGCAGGTAAATGAGGTATTGCAGTGATGTATTTCGTGCCATGAACTGGCTTTATGTAGATCTTGCATGTAGCTTTAGAAAGTAGCAGATGGTTTTTGATCAATTCTGTCTCATCTGCAGAAATTAAGACCACTGTGATCTGCCCAGCGACGGAGAAACACTTCAAGAAGTACCTGCGTCAAGAGGTGTTTCTCATTGAGGAGACTGAGGATGATTATCAGTCCATCACACGCCCTTACATAATAACAAAGGGCTTGAGTGTGGAGGTATGTCTCCTCCCTGTGATGTTCAGTAACTGAACAAGCACATCTGTGTTTTGTGTATGCTTTTTTTTTTTTTTTTTTTTTTTACTTAAAATATTGGCACCCTGCCTTGTGTCTGTCTCTGGGCTGCCAACCTCCTGAGAAACTCTTCTTACTTTGACATTTAGAGTTACGTGATTGGATACGCCCGAGTTCATATTAGTTTTTCGAGTCATGAAAAGTTTTTTTACCGTAATGCACTGTTATATAATGTTGAAAGCTATAAAGACATGGGTGATATATTTTTGTTCTTGTAGTGGGTTAACAACATCTTGGAAAAGAAATCTGAGGCTGATAGGATTATTTTTGACGATCCAGACCCACAATTCGGTTTCGTCCTGATTCCAGATTTCAAATGGGACCAAAAGCAGGTTTGCGATTTGTCTGACTTTAAATGCTGTGAATGAGATTATTTGGGGTAACTAGAATACAATTATGATCAGAAAGCATTGTTTTTCAGATGGACAACTTGCATCTGATCGCAATCGTATATCCACCCGACCTTAAGAGTCTGAGAGATCTCACTTCTTATCATCTTCCTTTACTGATAAACATCCGTAAGAAAGGACTGGTATGTAAATGGCTTTAAATGATCTTTCTTTATGTTGAATAGTATGTTTCTTGGCAATCTCTCTCTCTCTCTCTCTCTCTCTCTCTCTCTCTCTCTCTCTCTCTCTCTCTCTCTCTCTCTCTCTCTCTCTCACTTTTATGGTTTTGCCCTTCATATTGAGGAATAGACCTCTCGCTCCTGGTAGAACGTGTTTTGAAACGTACCCTCTTTCCTAACAGAACGCAATCGCAAAGCGCTACAACATCCCGGCCTCAAAACTGCGTGTGTTGCTGCATTACCAGCCATCGTACTACCACCTGCACGTACATTTCATTCTTCTGGATTACGACGCTCCAGGGTGTGGTGCGGAGAGAGCGCACCTGCTCTCAGATGTCATTCAGAACCTGCAGATCAACTCTAATTACTACCGAAAACGCACGTTTACCTTCCCACTACTGGCAAATGACGCGCTGCTGAGCAAGTTCAAGGAAGCAGGGCGATTTTAGATTGTTTGTTTGTTTGTTTTTTTTAACTTAATGCTAGTTGTGTGATTGATTGAGAATGTTAAGGCCATTTGTGTTCCACTGTAAGTCCGAAAAGTTTTCTCAATATTGTATTTTCACATGTTTTTTTAATGTGATCTTTGAGGGTTTTTTTTATTTGTTGTTTTTTATAAAATGTCGAATCTTTCTTCGCGATGTTCTTAAACTTCAAACACGACCACATTTGTTGCTGAACTCCAGCTTTTTAAATGTATATTTTAAATAAATGACACCTTCTGTTCTTCTTTTGATCTTTTTTAGTTTTTTTTTTCTTCTTCTTTTCTCCCAACCAGCTTCACCACGCTGTGAGAATTAATTTGTTTGCAAATTTGAGGGGCCTCTTTGTAAAATTTGTGGCCCCTTGCAGGAAGATTGAATGAAATCTTGTACCATTCACGCTTTCAGAGAAACACTACAGCTTTGTAAAAGTGTAGGAAACAGTTATAAATGTAATCTTTGAAAACACATTCTTGTGAATGGGGTTTTTAACCAGATTGATGTTTTTCTGTTTGAGTGTTTAAAGAATGATTAGTAAGTACATTGCAGATGTGTTTCTGGTCAGTTAATAAAAAGGTTTCAGTTCTGTAGCAATGTAACAACTGATTATATTAAAGCAAAAAGAGTTTTACTTATAACTTGTTGCTCTTTATTTGGATTTTAGAATTGTGAACAACTGGACATCAGCTATTCAAAATGAGTCATTCTATGTGATTTCACCTGTCAGTGTGGCGTAATCGGCGAATCATAATAGTTTGACCTGATCCTTGTGTTGTTGAACGTTCTTCTAAACGATATTCACTCTCATTTTTTTTAAGGGTGATTATCTTGACTTTAAAATGTGTTCAATCAATTGATATCTGGTAAGTGTCTTGGTGAACTCAGCACATTTTGAATTATTTTCATTCTTATCAAAACATTGAGCTTTTGTATATTGTGGATATAATTGGCGACATTTTGGAAGAGACGAAAACCATCTGTATTCAGTGATTCCTTAAAGGTAAATGGTAACCAGAATTGATTAGCACTGATGTTTTCCTACAAATGGAGCAGAACCATGTGACCAAAAGTAACATAGAGCAGTGATTTAGCTCCCTTTTATTTCTCTCTTTTATTCCACTAACTAAAAAATAATCAAAACTGATCTGAATTGTGTCCAGGTTCCTGAACCTGAAAGGTTTAAGTGGAATGAGTGCTTAAAGTGTTTGATTTTATTAGAATTATTGAAGGGAATATACTAACCCAAAGAGCATGGACCTGAGAGTGTTGTGTATGGGGTTCAGAGAATACTTACGAATAATCACGAATGTGATTGAAGGATTGCTTTGTGAATTAGAACCCCTAAGGGGTAAAATCCATGCAGTGGGTGGAGGGGGGGCCCTTTGGAGCGTTTTTTTTTTGGAGTCCAAGACGCTGTATACAACCCAAAACAGCATAAATGAATTTTTTTATTAAAGTACCATAATAATCTCGTTCAGAGTTGTTTTGTTTTTTTGGCGATATGTAAGACATGCAAAACTTTGTTCGGAACCACATTTCCTTTGTCAACTGTGTCATGTGCCCAGGATTAGAGCATTTCAATGCGGATTACGTTTTCTTTCAAGGACCCCAATGGTGTGTTTTTATAGAGCGAGTAGTGGAGAAAAAGAAGTTTCGTCCTGCCTCGTGAATTTTGTTTAAAGCTTTAAAAAAATGAAAGTGGTACATTGAGTGTGCTTTGGTGGATTTGCTGCTAACCTCTGTGTGAGTGGAGGTAAGTTTTGATTTTTGATTTGATGTATTTGATGTGTTTTTCTCCTTAAAAATCTGTCATAAAAATAAGCTGGTTGTTGATGTTTAGTAAGTGGTAGGATTTTGGTAATAAGGATTTTACTGCAGTCAGACTCTAGATTTTAAGAAAAAAATCTGACATTCAAGAAATGCCATTAGAAAAAATACTCTTGCTTTCTCTTTTTTTGATACATAACCTCTACTATTAAATACAACAAACACAGGACTAAGAAATCATTGCGGAATGTAAATACATTATCTTTCTTTTTTTTTTTATGTTGAATATTTTTTACTAATTTGTTTCCAATGAAGGAATGTTGCAGTTCATCCATAAGGAGGTTCATGATCATGTAGCGGAACACAGGATTCCACAGACACGGCTCGTGACCAAGGATGGTCACTGTAACATTGAATTCAGCAATGTCGCTTATCACAGCCATTTTGCTTACCTAATGGACTTCTGGACCACCTTTGTTGAGATCCGATGGCGTTTTGTTATACTTT
The DNA here is from genome assembly GCA_039877035.1 of Silurus lanzhouensis. Taxonomy (NCBI): domain Eukaryota; kingdom Metazoa; phylum Chordata; class Actinopteri; order Siluriformes; family Siluridae; genus Silurus; species Silurus lanzhouensis. Next base: position 1,417,513 of record JBCEWE010000486.1, on the reverse strand, counting down.
CTTTTGTCGCTGCTTTCACGGGAAGCTGGTTTGTCTTCGGCCTGCTGTGGTATTTCATCGCAAAAAGCAATGGGGACCTGGAGGGAGAGAATGTTCCTGATGGTCATTTAAAGTGTATCGAAAATATAAACGGTCTCACAAGTGCCTTTCTTTATTCATTAGAGACACAGACGACCATTGGATATGGTGGACGAGCTTTGACAGGTCACTGTGCCCAGACAGTAGCCCTTCTCGTTGTCCAATCTCTAATGGGTGCCATTATAAATTGCTTTATGTGCGGCTTAATCCTGGCCAAAATCTCCCTCCCGAAAAATCGAGCAAAGACTGTTACTTTTAGTGACACTGCTGTGATCTGTTTGAAAAACGAAACTCTGTGCTTGCAGATCAGAGTCGCCAACCTCCGGAAGACGCTGCTCATTGGCAGCCATATTTACGGCAAGCTCTTGAAAACCAGTGTCACTCTGGATGGAGAGCCCATCATCCTAGACCAGGTCAATGTTGACTTCCTGGTGGACGCTGGCAAAGATAACCTCTTCTTTATTTGTCCGCTGACGCTGTACCATGTAATTGACACTTCTAGTCCTTTTTTGGAGATGACTGCTGATACACTTCAGCAGCACAACATTGAGCTGGTGGTCTTCTTGGAGGGCATGGCCGAATCCACGAGTTCATCATGCCAAGTTCGAACGTCCTACATTCCAAGTGAGATCCAGTGGGGTTACTGCTTCCTGCCCATCATCTCCCGAAACAAAGGGGGAAAATACCATGTTGACTTTTCGAATTTCTCCAAAACTGTTCCCGTAGCCACGCCTCACTGCCACAGCTGTTATCTAAATCAACTAAACAAAGATCTTGCACTTCATCAGCATGCACAGCAAGGCATCGACAACCCTGGGTTTGAGGTAGTTACTACCGAGGATTTAGTGAACAATGTGCAAAAGTGACTTTTGGCTGTAGAAACCAATGACATTTTAGTGCTGTCAATGCCCTTACAAGGAAAAAACATACACTAAACAGGGGTTTCTCCAAGACCGGGGTTAAGAACCTTTAGCCTAGAACAAAATGCTGCTTTAAAACAAAACCCGACTGAAAATTGATTAAGCATGACTGTTTAGGATCAACCTAAACCAATCATTATTAGTATGTCAGTATGGAATATTTGTTTTGAATAAAAAAGGACAAATTAGGTGTTCCTCAGGGTTCTACAAGACGGCCTTTCCTCACTCTGCATGTTATCTTTGGATGGTAACCACTGTGTGGTTAGTTATCCTTTACTCATATGTAATCAACTGACTTTCAGTTATAACTTTTTGTTTGGAAACTGTCTGGAGCCAAAATCCCACTTTGTTTGCAGGTTGTGTATTTTCCTAATTAAACAATTTTTTTTTTTTTTAAGTGGAATATTTGCTATCTTTAATTCGTTCTAATAACTACATATGGCTCATATTAACTTCAGGCTGCTAATCAACATGACTGTCTCTTCACTCTGAGAACAGTTTGAGGCAACTGTTAAAGATATCTTCTGCCTGATCTGCTTGCAAAATTGCCCTCAAATACAAGAGTTGAAGTTGAATTCATTATATTTAATTGAAAATAAATGCATGTGATATAAATAAAGTCACTATTCTTTTTGTTGAGGTGCAGGTGCAATTTTCAGTTAGCTTAGTGCAGGAATGAAACATAAAAAAAAAGACAGGCATTGATTCTAAAATAACTTTGCAAAAAAGATATATTGTCTTTATTGTGCATATTTTCCAAACTTTAAAATATATATATTTTTATGTGGAAGTCCATTTCCGGAAAAGCCCAACATAGAGCTTTTGACATGGCTAGAAAAGGGAGCAGCTCAGGTTATCTGTATGGCGGCATCGAAGCAGTTTTAGAAACGTTTCGACTTTGTGAGCATCCTTTTTGAAGCATGATAGCGCATTGTAGTCTCTAAGTACATGCTCCTCCATGGCAGGAGCAGCAAGGTGACGTGCCAAGCTCTCATTATTTTCCAAATCCAGGCCTCCTTCGTCCAGCATCTGTGCACACAAGTGAAATAGTTAAATAATGTAGAATTTCAGTTGCTTTGGTTGCATTTAGTCAAATGATGATTTGAGACATCAGGGAAAACATCCCCAGCTTCCTTATATGTACCTTACTCATAAGGACAAGTACTCCTTGCTTAAGGTTCATCAATTTGGTTGACATCCACCTGGTCTTGCTGAGGAGGGCACTGGGAGCATTGTCATACCTGTCTAGAGAATCCTGCAGGTCAGCCAGGGGATCAATCCAGAACTGGACCAGAATCAGGATTGAGTGGAGAAGCCATTTGTCCTGCAACAAATTGTTTTTTTTTTAGCAAGCCTTCACATGTTCACTGTCAAATGTTTATATTAATTAAAATTTCTCTAAAAAATAGTGGAAAATAGTGTGAATAGTAGAAATTACCGAAATTTGTTGAATTTCCATTTTGGATGTAGGAATATGCACAAGACTGGATGTGCAAGAGTTGCCCCCATGGCCTTGATAAGCAGATATCGATAAAGGGATAAACATCTCCTCCTGTAAATCAATAAATTGTTAATAGTAGATACACATTTAGCAAAGGCAGAAGAAATCTGAGCAGAGATCAAAGTAGTTTTCGCATAAGAGTCTGGCTCTAGCTGGGTTTAAGTCCCATTTGACAAAGATAAGTAAGTTTAAAGGGATAAGTAGAGATTTTTCTGAACATACAATGGACAATTATAAAGTTCTTCATATTGCATTTAGTCTTCATAGACATCTTAAAAGTTTTGATGTCTAATATGCTTATTAATAAAAACATGCGTTTAGATGAGGGAGGCACTTTGTTATTTGCAGTTTATAGTCACCTATTATTATACACAAACATTATTTATGATCGCACCCTACCATGATATTTTCTAACAAATTAATTTGTTAAAGTGTTTGCTAATATTCTAAATGTTAAAATTTCCAAAAATCAAACAAAGTTTTTGCAGTATTGGAATCAAGTATACTACTATGTTAATCTATTTGACCTTTCTTTCTTAAAAAAAATAAAAAAAATAAAATCTACTGATATTTTTTGTGGGGTCCTGAAGGTTGCAAATGATACAATTCTTAAGTTATGTCTCTTAACCTAATCTTGTTGTAGGTCTTATAATTAATAAGGGAATTCATTGGAGGTGGTATCAAGTGTCTGATCTTCCCCAACATTTGTAGTACAGACTTCACAAGGGTTCTTTCTAGAATTCTTTAAACTGTTTAGGGTTAAAGTTTAGTTTTTATAATGGTTCAACTTCTAACTTTTTTTTTGCAAATGAAATACTCAGTTATATGCTTCTACACAGGAACCATTACAGGTTTTGAGACATGCAATTTTGAAGAACGATTCACAGAAATTAATTTGATAAAATCTCATTCATATCAATAATCGCAAGAAGTGATCATTTGATCACCAAGACTTTCCCACACTGAGTTGCTTTACATCCTAAATATCAATTTAACCTTGGTTATATCTACTCACAAACAATGTCCTGGCCTCGTCTGACATGCGATAGATGAGCTCAGCATGCTGGATGGCTCGATCTAGAAGTTTCTCTACAGAAATGGAACACCTTGTGCCTGTAGGATCCCGATCTGAGCAGTCCAGAGCTGAACCCAGTCCCAGTAATCCATTTACAGAGCACAACAAGATCCCCATCAAAACCTGAAGAACTGAAAATACAGTGTCAGAAAAATATGATTTTAAAATGTCATGTACATGTGAGCTGCAGTGTTTTACTGAGCAAATACCCTGTGACATGCTAGCATAGAAAAATAAATCAATAACAATGATGTGAAATGATGGTTTTTCCTCTATACAGTATACATATCACTTTTTTATTTTTAATACTAGCACATCATGCTTTCCATAATTTATTGTTACACTTTATGTTGACCACAAAACAAAGTGCGCTTTATTCTTTTTCTTTTGCATTCAAAATAACTAGGAGTCTGGAAAGTATGTCTCTCATCTGTCCTAAAGATTTTTTTAGTGCCAAAAAACGTCCTGAAAGCACTGACACTGGAGACCCCTTCCTTAAATATAAATTAGACATCTTTGATTAGATACTTTTGTGTCTTCTATACAAGGTCTTGTCGCAGAAATTATAACATTTCACAAATTAATTAAAATAATTATACCTTCTGATCAATCGAAAATTCTAAGGTTCTTCTGTAAATCAAGCCGTATATAATCATATCTAGGTTTTAGTTGTTACCTTTCTGTATTAAATAATACAAAAATAATAGATACAGTACCTTCGGTTTGGTTCATGATTGCACTGTGCCTGTATTACCTGTACATTGTGGGGCAACAACACCTTTTATACACCGCGTACTCCATGAATAAATCCAGACGTTTTTAAATTCAAACATAAGCGGTAAGGAGATAGTTTGAGTCACGGATAGTTTGGACCAATAATTTTATGCAGCATCTCTGACAGAGGGACAGGGATGAATCCTGGAACATTGTGTCAGCTGCTGTTTCACATAAATTGTAAAATAATGAATTTACCACAATTAAAGTAAAATAAAAAATGGATTCAGGTATAAATAGTGACCAGTTTGAACATGGTAAAATATTAAGGAATGGTGAGATTTACTATTTGTTTTTATTATTGATTATAACTTTGGATACTTGTAAAAGAAACTACATTGATAAATTATATTAATATATAGCTAATCCATCATGCAATGCAAAGTTGAAGGTTCTGTCCCTGAAACGTGGAAAAGTTATTTTCTTTTCTTTAAATAATAATAATAAAAAAATAAAATAAAAAATAAATAAATAATACAAAAAATAGAAATACAAATCCAGAGCATGAAATTTTGCATTTAATCAAAAAATATTTCCTTTGTTTTTGTATAATCTTTAATTTATTTTAATTCTTTTTCTTTAAATGCATGGTTTTAGTTTAATTAAGAGTCTTAAAATAATTAAAAAAATATATAAATAATGTCAGTATTTTATTTTATTTATTTCAAAATTGTACATTTAATTATATACTGTATGTTATAATAATGTTAACTTTACATATTCCCCTGTGCTTATTGTCATACTTTTTCATGTCATTTCTCATGTCAGTTCTATTTTCTTAGATCTAATTACATGAAGTTAAATCCTCGTTTGCCACTTTGTGAAACCTCGAATACTTATCCTTGACATTTCAGGTTTTGTTTTCACATGATTAGGGGATCAGATGATATTTGCAGACAAAATCTCTAGCAGTTATTTTTGTGATTGGGGAAAATCTCCAGCATACCACATACACTATATGGACAGTTTTGGGACATCTTCCCCTGATTGTTATAATAATGTTAGAGAAATACAATTGTATAAAATGTCTCTGGATGTGGTAGTATGACATTTTCCCTTTACTTGAACTAGGGGACCAAACCTTGTTCCAGCAATAGAAATGTTGACTGCCACCCCCTGGCCTTCTCATTGTTACTCAGTACCCAAATTTAGTAATGCAATGGTAGCTGAATAAGCACAAATCTCAAGCACACTCCAAAATCTAGTACAACATTTTTCCAGAAAGAGGTTGTTATAATGGCAAATGGGGATTAGATAAGGAATGGAATGTTCGGAAAGCACATATGAATCTTATGCTTTGGTGTCCACAAACATTTGTCCATATACTGTATATATGCAGCGGTTCTGTACGCAGTAGTTCAGTTGATCAAGAGTAGAAAAGTTTGTATCTGAGAATAGTTATTGTAATTTTTGCAACTGTTAATATAATATGCAATAATAAATAAAAAGTTTGTGTTTGTTCTCAAAAGTATTTAATCAACTAATTTAAATTATTTAATGAATCAACCCAGTAACTTTAATAATATTAATCGTGTTATGTGTACAGATTTAATTCATTAATATTCAATAGCATAGAGGTTCTCTTGTACAATTAACACAATATTTTTGTTTAAATTGTCACAAAACCTTTTGTGTGCACTATTATGTGCAGTTACACATTATGAATGGTTTACATTTATTTGTGATATTCTAATTGATTCAAAGAAGGCGAACAAATATTGCTTGGTAATATTCTTATATATTCTTTAGCTGTCTGATTAAGTTTAACACATAGAAGAAACCTTTGCTTGGATGAAGGACTTTCCAATGTTACAATTTTGTGACATTGTGCATTTCAATCTTCCTGTACAAGTGATGTTGGTGCCAATCACAGCAACCTTGCTTTAAAATAATATCAAACAGTCTTTATTTTATCATCATATTACAACATCTCTGTTTATGGACAATTGGGAAAATAGTTATTTTAGACTTGTGAGACTGTTCTAAGCCGTGGTAAAACAGTGTGGATGAATGTGATCTTGCGATGACATAAATCCTGTGTTTCCTATTCATGATACATCCTTACAGCTGGCTTTTCCACTGAATGCGTGGAGAGAGGCGGATGTCGGTAACTTGAGAGATTAGGTTGCACAGTGCGTCTGACCTTTGGGTTGAGTTTGTCTTTTGACGTAAGCAAGGATTTACACTGAAATAGAGAAATTAGAGAATCCACGCATTACATCATAACTCATGCACATACAACGCTTTTCAAACGAACAAATCTGAATAAAATAAAAAAAATCACAGATTGTTATAATATTATCAATAATTAATAATAGATAGATAATAGATCATTAATAACTGTTTCACAAAAATTCCTGTTCAGACTTCTTTCCAGAATCCAAAAGATTACTTACATTTCTATTGACTGATGATTATTATTGCATCAAGTAGCAAATCCCCCCCCCCCCTGAACAATACAGTGTTTTTGATCTATCATTTGTGAATGAAATCTTTATATCATCCAATATGAAAGTTTTCTATGATTTTCTGTGATCTCATTTTTAAACTTAATTTTGATTTAATCAATGAAATCCTGAAACTAATCAAATGTTCATCTTTAGGTTTTATATGTAATCTGATTTATCAAAGTAATTATTCACTGACGAATTTGACGAAACAAGTTGTAGTGACTGATACCGACTATACTATGTAAGGACAACAAAGGATGGACCATGCTGTTATAAAATAGTAAACATCAGGCAAAAATGGCAAAAGTACACACATTTTTCACTCAAATAGAGTACAGATACTCATGTTTAAAAGACAGTAGGTAAAAGTTGAAATACTGACTACACTTTTTTACACGCAAGGTAAAGTAAAATGTTTGGGCTTTGACATGTATTTAAGTGAAAAGTAGCCATTACTACTACTACTACTACTACCTGTTTTAGTGTTACACTGGTAATTGGAACACACATTATATTAATATAATAATACAAAAGAATTTTACAATTTTGTTAATGAATAAATGGAGCTGGGCTGAAAAACCACCATATAGAACCCAAGCAGAGAAAAGATGATGATGATCAGGTGATCAGTAATGTCTCATCAACGTTAGCTCCATACTTCTTGCTGGCTTCTGCCTTGTGTGCTGTGGCAGGTTAAAAAAGCAGCACAATGACAAGAAATAGATTGATGGGCTGAAAACGGTGCATATTTAGAAGAAAAAACATTGATTATGTCACCAAAGAGATTAAAACTAAAGAGCCTGGTTTGACAATGTAAGAAGTAGAAAATACATATATTTGTGTACAAAATTAATAAGTTAAAGTAAAAAGTTAATAAAATAGTGAAGTAAACTACTGATAGCATACAAATGTACTTAATTACAATTACATAGTATTTGTAGTTCATTACTTTCCACCTCTGACACCAGGGTATTCTGTTTAAATAGATTTGTAACCAAAAGACTTGATACACATTTTTTAGATTGTGATTTAAATTTTAGATTCATGTCTACAGTCGCACTTAAATTTATGGAAAAACTATAATACAAGTTAGTATCTAGTATCACTTATATTATAGTAGCTATGATAAACAGTCAGAAGTATCTCATGTGCATCTCTTTGTTTTTTTCCGTTCTGATTCTCACATTGAAAAACCACAATTTGTCATTATAATGAAAAACTTTTATTTTTTTACAAAACGGTGATATCTGAGACTCCTTCCAGAAATGGTAAATACATTTCTCCTAATAATCAAATAATTTTGTTTATCTATGTTAAACAACATTCCATTAAAAATTTATATATTATTACACGCAACCCTCCACATTTATGGTTTGTTGATTTATTTCACTATTTAATAATTACATATGGAGTGTCATAAATGCTTACAATGTATCCATGATTGTATTAAATATAATCCATTATAATCAACATAATCTATTATAGAAAGTTTTTTAATAACATTTTATAAATGTTTGCAATTTTACAGCTATCTAAAAATACTTAAAAATATAAATACTTCATAAACAATACTGTTGTAGTACTTTTCTAATTTTTGTAGTGTGAGTTACATTATAGGGTCTAGAGATCCAGATAATATGGAGCATCCTTGTAAAAAAGCTGTTACTATAGAAACCAAAACATATTAAATTGAGTGCATTAATATTAATCTATTGTTTATGTTAAAGTTGTGAGTGTGAACCTTCATAATGTACTTTTTCTCACCAATCAGACTTGTGAACTTGTGCTGTGTTAAATTATACCTGCTGTGTGTTGAAAGTGAGATAGTGATGCTGCTTTTTAAATAACTGTCCCTGTTTTCCTGTTTTGAATGCAAATTGTAGCTTCCCACTGGATGGCATATGACCACCTGCCTAATATTGTGTTGGTCCCCCTTTTCCTGCCAAAACAGTTCTGACCCTTCGAGCATTAACAGCATTAACCTCTTCAGCAGTTTGAGCTACAGGAGCTCGTCTGTTGGATCAGACCACACAGGATTTCGCTCCCCCTGCTGCATCAGTGAGAGCCCATGACCCTGTCGCCGGTTCACCACTGTTCCTTTCTTGGAGCACTTTTGATAGATACTGACCACTGCAGACCGGGAACATTCCACAAGAGCTGCAATTTTGGAGATGCTCTGACCCAGTTGGCTAGCCATTACAACTTGGCTCTTGTTAAATTCGCTCATATGCTTTCGCTTGTTTATTTTTTTTTGCTTCTAAGGCATCATATTTAAGGACAAAATGTTCCTTTGTTATCTAATGTATCCCACCTAACTAACATGATGAACACTTCACCGGTCATAATGTTACAATGTCATAATGTTATGCCTGGTCTGTGTAACGAATGGATGAATTAATTCATGCTATAGTTACAAGTCTAAAAACATCTGAAAAAGTTTTAGATTCTTACAATCTATTTAAATTTGGTTTAAATGAAAACTTATTTAATTTCAAAATAATTAAGACAACGATAGTGTGCACTAAATAAAATGCATTACAAAAGAAAAATGTTCAAAAATGTATTTCAATCCAAAGCATGTACCACTGTTATGTATTTAAAATGTTAGTTGTTTCACAGGTTGCCAATAACACTGTACAACAATTCTTTTTCAAGCTTTGCTTCCTGAAAGGTTTTTGCTGATGGTGACAGGTGGGCATGCACAAATATATGGTTTTGCTGCCTCACATAGGAACTCTAAGAAATAGACAGTTAACCCTTTACCGGCAATAACGTATTTGATTGTAATCATGTTTCTAATATGCTATTAAGTTCAACATAATTAAAAGTGTTTTGCTCCTGATTTTTGTTTGTATTCAATATCTTCTGCATCATATTGCAATGTCCAAAAGAACCCAGCATGCATTGATGGATTCCAGTTGCCCTGATATTGTTTTTTCATTGTAGCAATGTCCTGGTGAAACCTCTCACCGTGTTCATCACTGACAGCACCGAGATCTGCAGGGAAGAAGTTCAAATGTGAGTGGAGAAAATAATTCTTGAATTCTGAGAAGTTTGTCTACCAGCTGATTGTAAAGTGGGGCTCTGCAATTGCCAAGAAAATTGTCAACGTCTTTGAAGGCTTTTTCTAGGCAATCTTTTTTGGCCCAACTAACAGATCTTCAAACCGCTTGTCACTTGTCTGATCTGAGGGCCCAAAAATGCTCTCTTTGATCTTGCCCTCAGAAATTCTTCATAAGTCCCAATTTTATGTGAAGAGTAAGCACTTGATCACCAATTTTACAGCCAAAGTACAGATTATATGCTTTCTTCACGAGAGCAGTCATTAAACGTCTCTGATGAACAAGTGTAAACTCACCACAAATATAGCAGAATGCATCATGGCTGTAACGACATTGATGAGATATACAGTATATATATTGACAGACACCAATCGTTGTGAAACGTATATCTAAATTACTTGTTACAGTGCTACTGAGGCAATGCTATATTCCGAAACAATACGTACACACTATAAGGTCTATATTAATCCAATGAGCAGCATCTGTGTATGCAAGCCACTTTAATAGCCTGCGGAGACAGGGTTAAGCTGGCTCTGGCCTGCCCAGGCATGCTTGGGCTGCATACTTCCACACAACAGCTTCTAACCTGCCCTGAGTTCATGCCTGGACATGCCCAGACATATGTCTCTTACAGAAACAAAAAAATTTTTCCGGAAAAAAAAAAAAAAGACAAAACTAAAGATTGCAATGAGACGGTATGTGATGGGCAAATTTGGATGTGATTTTCGTGATCAGCAGCCAAAGAATCTATAAGGAACCCCCAACAATGTTCAAGAAGAAAAACCTGGTTGTGCAGTGTAATTTTTTAGTTGACTGCTACAAAACCTTCACTATAATTTCGTTCAATTCAATTCAACTTAATACAGTTTGATTTTTATAGCACATTTAACAATGAACATGTTTCTAAAGCTGTCTTACAGAGATAAGTAGGTCATAAAATGCTAATTCTAGATTTTACTGCCTATAAGTTTATTTCTTGTAAGTTTATTCACTGTTTCTTTCCCAGTGGCACACACTAGGTGGCAGTAAAGGTCCAGGACTTTGATTTTATTGTACAATTTATACCAGTGATTCAATTTATTTATTTATTTTATATGACACTCTTTTCTGCCTTTCTTTTAAAAACCTACAATGAGTTCCGTATTCAGTAAAGTCATTTTGATTTCATTGTGAGTCAGAGATTAGTTGAGTTACATGTGCAGTGTGTGTCAGAACAAATGATTTTTTATGGACAGACAAGAACCAATAAGTCTCCGTACAATCATAAATCATACTGAGACGTATGATGTGTCAGTCATCTCTCTTCCAAGCTGCCTCTAGTCTTGTAATCTTACACAAGATTGATCATGTCCTGTAGAGTATTTTTTTTAAACTTTGTATAGCTCAGTTTTATTTATGCTTTCTGTGCCGGGATCATTTCCCCAGTGATGCCCTGTATTCACACAGAATAGATTAGTTTAGATTTATGGCTCTGGTATAGAAGATCTGCTAGATATTATACTTGAGTTATTTTGATTGTGCAGGTTTAAAAGTAGTCCAAGAGTTTCTAAAAGATAATGTGTCACCAGGGGCAGTGTTAAAAGGGTACAGAGTACGCAAGGGATAATGCCCCATAATACACTAGGGGGCCCCAAATTACCACTTAGGAATTGTTTTATTTTTATTTTTTAATTTGAAAGGAGAGGTACCAACATTGTGTCTTGCATCGCCCTATTTACAATTATTGATGACATCCCTATGTGTCACTTCTGTAGCAAACATTTGAAACATGTATTCAGTGTGATCATATAATGTGGATGATGTGTTATAGAGGCAACGTGTACTAACTAGCATGTTTGTGTGGTGTAGTAGAAATATGAAAAAACAAGCAAAAAAAAAAACAGGTTCAGATGTCACATGTAACATTTTAGCATCCCAACAATAAAATATCAGCTGATCCAGTGCCAGCTGGCTGTGAGTGATCCTGTTCATTTGAATGTAAGATGTGTGTAATTTACAACAAACAACTCCAAGAGGCTCTAAATATTCAAATTTCACACACAAAAAACCCTGTGTGGTGAAGTGACTATCTAGTCAAAATGAAGGAAACACAATGAGTGTATGTCATGTCTCTATGTATGTGTCAATTGACAGACATACAGAAAACCCCTTCACCCCCAAAAAAAGCTCCACAATACCCATATCCTTATTATTCCACAGCAATTTAATGGTTTAAAAAAAACATGAAGAAAACAGGTTGCATTCGAGTAACTGTGTGGAAATAAATATAAATAAGGACCTGTAATACAGCATTGTAACAATGACAAACCAAAAGAGTTACGAGCGTCACAGAGGCAGCTCCAGCGTATAAGCTGATCTACGGCCTTTGTCGTCGTGTCACTTCTGTTAACAAGCTCATCAAACGTTGAACACAGTGTCATGTGCGTTGCTTCAAACTCGGTCTGATGTCTTCCTTTTTGTCTCCCACAATGCTTCGACACGCTTTAATGAAGAAGGCTTCCTTTTTTTCTTCTTTGCTTTAGAAACATCTTCTGATAGTGGTTTTGAAAGTGGAAATGAAAAGAACTGGGCTTCAATAGACAGACATACAGACTCCCCCCCATCCCCACCACCCAATACCCGTATCCTCGTTATTCTGTAGCGGTGTAATGGTTTTAATAAGAAAGGCTCCTGAAAGCCTTTTCATGATGCGGAGAGTTTTTTTTTTCTTTTTATTAAATCTCCCAACTCTCCACTCGTTTCTCAATAGAAGTTTGTCTGTGAGGCTTTGCTTTTATAAGATGAGAATATTTATGCTAATCAGGCTAACGCTATTATCCACATCCCATAATGTGACAAAATGTTCAGGAAGATAAAGTCTATATAATGAACACTCAATGCTGGGAATTATATTGGTTGTGAACAACGGGCAAGTGCTGGTGCTTCAAATTAATAAAGAAAACGTTGAAGAACTCATATAATAATAACAACAAGAAAAACAACAATAATAATAATAATATAAGAATAATCAATCTTAATAATAATAATAATAATAATAATAATAATAATAATAATAATAATGTTAAATTATATAATTATATCTTCTTCTTCTTCTTTTGGTTTCTCCCATTAGGGGTCACCACAGCAGATCATCCGTCTCCATACTATTCTGTCCTCTACATCTGCCTCTTTCAAACCAACTACCTGCATGTGTTCCCTCACCACATCCATAAGCCTCCTCCATGGTCTTCCTCTTTTCCTCCTTCCTGGTGGCTCCATCCTCAGCATTTTTCTACCGATATACCCCATGTCCCTCCTCTGGACATGTCCAAACCATCTCAATCGGGCCTCTCCTATTTTGTCACAAAACGTCCTACATCTACCTCTAATGAACTCGTTTCTAGACCTGTCCATCCTCACCACTCCCAATGAAAACCTCAACATCTTCACCTCTGCTACCTCCAGCTCCACCTCCTGTCTTTTACTCAATGCCACTGTCTCTAAACCATACAAAATCTCAGGTCTCACCACAGTCCTATAAACTTTCCCTTTCACTCTTGCAGATACCCTTCTATCACAAATCACTCCTGCCACTCTTCTCCACCCACTCCACCCTGTCTGCACTCTTTTCTTCACTTCTCTAACACACTCTCCATTATTTTGCATTGTTGACCCCAGGTACCTGAACTCCTCCACCTTCTCCACCTTTTCTCCCTGCAACCGCACCACTCCACTGCCCTCCCTCTTATTCACACACATGTACTCTGTCTTACTCCTACTGACTTTTATTCCCCTTCTCTCCAGCATGTACCTCCACCTCTTTAGGCTCTTCTCCACCTGCTCCCTACTCTCACCACAAATCACAATATCATCCGCAAACACCATAGTCTACAGAGACTCCTGTCTGACAACCTGTCCATCACCACTGCAAACAGGAAATGGCTCAGAACTGATCCTTGATGCAGTCCAACCTCCACTTTGAACCAGTCTGTCGTTCCTATTGCACACTTCACTGCTGTCACACTGTATTCATACATGTCCTGCACCACCTTCACATAATTCTCTGACACACCTGACTTCCTCATACAATACCAGAACTCTTCTCTTGGCACCCTGTCGTATGCTTTCTCTAAATCCACAAACACACAATGCAACTCCTTCTGACCTTCTCTATACTTCTCCATTAACATTCTCAAAGCAAATATTGCGTTCGTAGTGCTCTTCCTCGTGCTCTTCCACTACTCTTTCCCATAACTTAATGTTGTGACTGATCAACTTTATTTCCCTGTAGTGCACATCTCCTTTATTTTTAAAAATCAGTACCAGCACACTCCTTCTCCATGCCTCAGGCATCCTCTCACCTTCCAAAATCTTGTTAAACAATCCAGTTAAAAACTCCACTGGCATTTCTCCTAAACATCTTCATGCTTCTACTAGTATGTCATCTGGTCATATCGACTTTACACACTAAATCCTCTTAATCCCTGCTCTCACTTTCTCCTTACTAATCCTATCCACTTCCTGCGTCATCTCCACAACATCCAACCTTCTCTCTCTCTCATTTTCCTCATTCATCAGCTGCTCAAAATACTTCCTCCATCTTCTCAACACACCCTCCTCACTAGTAAACACATTTCCATCTCCATCCTTTATTGCTCTAACTTGCAGCACATCCTTTCCAACTTGGTCTCTCTGCCTGGCCTATTGCTTCAAATCCTTTTCTCCTTCCTTAGTGACCAACTTTACATACAGCTCCTCATATGCCTTTTCCTTGGCTTTCGCCACATCCCTCTTCACCTGCTTCACCTGCATCTTCTTGTACCCCTGTCTACTTTTCTCATCTCTCTGCCTATTTTCAATTCTGCTTTGCCAACTTCTTTCTCCCTATGCTTTCCTGCACTTCTTCATTCCACCACTACTTCTCTTTGACCACCACTGAGCCCCTGTCTGACTCCTTTAATTAACCTTACACTGCGGTCTTCCTCTTTTTCTTCACCTCTGAAGACATCCTAACATCCTACAGACCACCATTCGATGCTGTCTAGCTACACTTTCCCCTGCCAACACCTTACAGTCTCCAATCTCCTTCAGGTTGCATCTCCTACATAGAATATAGTCCACTTTCCTCCACTTCTCCTTTCCCTGCTGCCTCTGTACACATCTTCCTCCTCTCCTTCTCCTCCTTCAGCCAACAGTAGCTCAATTTCCACCGGTACCCTGTAGACTAACGATACCTGTGGCGGTTTTTGGTAACTTGGGCCTCAACCGATCCGGTATGAAAGTCTGATTCGTATATTTGATTTGGCACATTTTACGTTGGCTGCCCTTCCTAACGCAACCCTCCACATTTATCCGGGCTTGGGACTGGCACTAAGAGTGCACTGGCTTGTGCAACCCTAATGGCTGGGTTAAAAATATATAATTATATAATGATTATAATATTTCTTAAAGGTCCTCTAAAATAGATTCATTAGTTCATCATACAATTTTTTAATGTATTAAAGTTTGGTAATACATTTTTTTTTTTATATTGTACCATAATAATATAGAAAATAGTGGTTGTTGTTTCTATAGTAACAATAAATGTTGAATTGATTGATTTTATTGACAGAAAGTTTTCTGTTTATTATTTATTAAAGGAGTCAGCAGGGTCAGAACTTCGTAACGGTCCAAGGTAAAGCCGTTAACATGACAAGCTGTGGAAAAAGCTAAGTATACTGAAGGGCTCTTGAGAAAACAAGCATTTATAGCTGCTTAACATAAGTAATGTAATTAGCTGTGGTGTAAGTAGAATAAAAAGCTCCAGGCCATGCAGTTATAGGAAAATAATCAACCTCAGCATGATGAAAGAAATTTTGCTCCATCACTTCTTCACGCCATTTGTTATTTTCCCGTAATTTTATTTTAATTTTTTTCAAAGATCTTGGCTTAAACAAAATAAAGATTTAAAACAAGAAGGCTTTTGAAGGTCATAGATCTTTTTCACGCTAAAACATTCGTACATTTTATGAGCTGATTCATATTTTACACTTGATAAAGGAAACCAATTGCTCTGCTCTGGGAAATTATACCCATTATTTTTCTTATTATGAACAGGTGATGCAGAGTTCTTGTTCAAATTACCTGCCCTGTAATTTTGTTTTTTTTAAACAAAGAAATCCATCATGTTGGAAGCCAGTCCACTTGGGATAAACGAAATTTCTCCTGGGATAATTTCTTCAGATCAGAAGCAGCACCCGAGATTGATTTGTTATAGTGCAGTTTAGACTTTTGCTCACTAAATCACACAGATTTGTCAGATTATTGTCAATAACTGATTTTGTTTTATTTGTTGATGGAGTTGTTACAAGCACAATGTTCAATATTAATGCCTCATTCATCTCTAACTCATTCTTGCCACTTTTCTTGTTGTTGGTCAAGAGTGACATGTAACAAATGGCAAACGGCGATACAATTGCAGGTATTGTATTTACAGTGCAAAACGTGGAACGTACAAATAAATGAACAAATACAAAATACCTAGAAACATAAACATAAAGAACCACAAGCTGAAAAGAGACTTGTACTGGTAAAGGTTATATGAGACAAACATGAGACAGAAAGTGCTACAAAAAGCTTAAATACAAGTGTAAATTACTAGAGATTAAAAAAACAGGTGGGTAAAACACCTATGTGATGTAATTTAACCTAGTCGGGTACAGTGCATCTGAATCTTTGGATGTGGTAGCATTAAATATTTCATTCACTTGCACAAGGAGAATCAAACTTGTTTCAGCATGACAATGCCCTTGTTCACAAAACCAGCTGCAGGAAGATATATATTACATATGTTGCCGTGTTAGATCTTTCATGGCCTGCTATAGAGCTCTGACCTCAACCTTATAGAGCACATTTGGAATAATTTGAAATGCTGACTGCACCCCAGGCCTCCTCACCCTACATCAGTACTTGACTTCACTAAAACCCTTGTGACTAAAAGAGCACAAATCTCAACAAGCACACACTAACATGTAGTGGAACACCTCCCCAGATGAGTGGAGGTTGTGATAACAGTAAATGGTACTAAATGTGGAATGGGTTGTTTAAAAAGCATATGTCTTATTCAGGTGTTCACAAACTTTTGTCCATATAGTGTCCTGAAAAAGAGGTGTATCTTTTGCTTTTTCGTAAACCCCATTGAGTCATGGGCATGTTTAACTTCATTCGAAGTGCTTTGTGAGATCTACAAGGTGAACTTTACACCAGCGACAGTTTGTTGACTGAAAGAAACCTTAACGTTTTAAGGCAGTTGGTCTTAGTGGTCTGTCAGTTAACTCCAGCCAAAACATAATAATAACATTTTGTATGTTATGATCACTGTCAGCATGTTTAATCAGTCATCTGTAAAATATTAAGGACGTTTCTCTGAATATCAAATGCTGTTCAAATTTGGCTTTAAGAAATTTTCAAAGGATTCTTTCGCTCCCAATTTCAATGCAATTATGTTTTTCAAACAATGATACAAACTTCCCTGACCCGATCTATGTTGGCAACTCTATGCCTTATTTATCCCCGTGTTTATTTGGATTTAATCATCTTCAGACGTGCAGTGAAAGGAAATCTTGTGCTACTGACAATAACAACAATGCAGAAAAGTTCTCTTCATTAGACTTTATAGTAACACCTGTTTTGAAAGTCCATTATAACGATCGTAAATATTTGTACAGTGAGGATGGAGAATTGCAGGTTTATAGCAAAATACTTGGGAAGTGACTTCTAGAGCTTTTTTGTGACTTTGAGCGAGAAGAGAGCGAAGAATTTATGCAGTACTTATGATGCTAGAAGTGCAAATTTGACTACTACGTTTAGTCTGTAGGCATTGAAATCATCAGCATTATATTTAGATTTAGTTATATCCGTTTTAAATGCTAATAGTTCTCCGAAGACTTATAGTCAAATGTGAAAATGGAAATCTTCAATGAGTCCTTGCTGTGGCAGTGTTCCCGGAAATTTCATGGCTCACTCAGGTTCTTAATTCACACCAGACAACAGCGAAGGCGAGTAAAAAAATAAGTAAAAATGTGTTGCAGGAGGACTTGTCAGATTTGATTTATTAAATGTAGCTCTTTCCCCACCTGCTGCGAACTTGTCAGTCCTGACAAAAAAGAGAAGCTCACTGTGTCAGGATTGGTTTATCCCTGTGTGCCATGCGAGTATTATCATGCAATGTTGCGCTCGGTGCATAATCACGCAATATTGTGTTTTGAAGAATTTGCCGCACATAGCCATTGTGTCCATCTGAGAGGCTGTGTCTTCTTTGCTTCTTCATGATCTTCTCACTACGATTTGGATGAAATGACACATTAATGAGAGATTATACAGTATTTCATGGTGGAGTAAAGATATTAAGCATGGATCTTGTTTGTTACTGATTCAGCCAGTTGAATCCTACACTGGTCAATTAAGCATGTCAAGAAGAAAAGACCATAATTGCTAATTTCTGTTAATTTCAGCAACATTACAGTATCACACCCTCTAGGCTGCGTCTTTACAGCTTTAAGATGTCTGTTACCATGAGAAACATCAGTGTCTGGCAACAGCTCTCTTTCTCTCATCGCTCTCCACTGCTGTTGTCTCCCTTTAGATTGGAAACAGTTATTAAAAGCTAATTAGTTTGTATTAGAAGTGCAGTGATGGTGATCTAATGAAGTGGCAGAGCTGGGATTAGGGCAGTGTTCGGACAAAAACGGGGGGAAATCTCTGATGTGGTGGTGAATGAAGACCTACATTAGTAACTAAAGAATAATGAATGATTTCATGATCAT
The DNA here is from genome assembly GCA_039877035.1 of Silurus lanzhouensis. Classification (NCBI taxonomy): domain Eukaryota; kingdom Metazoa; phylum Chordata; class Actinopteri; order Siluriformes; family Siluridae; genus Silurus; species Silurus lanzhouensis. The sequence continues at coordinate 1,398,870 of JBCEWE010000486.1, read as the reverse complement.
ATTTAGTAAGAGCTTTATCCTAGTCAGAGTTACAGTCAATCCTGGAGCTTGTCCCTAGGAACAGGTTGCTTTGATTGAAATAGTGATCATTTTTAAATTTCCCCAGATCTTGATATTATATTGTGCCACTTGTCCATTTGTTTGCAAGCATGACATTTTGTTACAATTCACCTGATAATGAATGTTGTTTTGTTCCCCCTCATTTTACCTGACAATTCCCACACACCAGCAGAGCTCTGATATCCAACCCTTAACAGACCTGACCTAATGAAACCCAAGAAAGCCACAGATTTCAGATGGGTTTGGGTTCATTTGTCCATAACATCTTCAGAATCTGAATGCTAACAATCGTGTTTATATTCCCTGGAAAGCTATCGCTCTCAGTGACATTAGGCAACACTATTTTTAATTATTTCCGAATTATTAGGCAATATGGAAGACGTGACCTCTGACCTCAGAGGCTTAAATCTTCACTCCGCTCTTAGTGAGGCCTTATCACTATGCTGCTTGTGTAGTTTTCACTTTGGAGACAGTCAGTGATTTCCCAGGTTGTGTGGTAATGAGACAGGGCCGTGAGCAATTGTGGTGGATTGTAATGAGCTTTGTGTGAAGGGGGAAAGCTTTAGGTGTAGATGAAGTTATAAGATGGCCCAGACGTGTTACGAAGCAACGAGAATAAGCAGGGAAGAACGACAGAATATGTTCAGTTCAGACCTCGTTATGGGTTTTAGCTCATCCGGCGATAAAAATGCGCATGAGTGATTTTTTTTTTCTGGACCGTGTCCTTTGAGATGTTAAATTATATCTACAGCTGAGATATTTATGGAAATTAATTTATAGAGGCACTTTTAATTAGACTTTATTTGCATTGCATTTTCCCTGATTAAGTGTTTGCTTTAATTTCCAGACAAACGAGAAACGCATTTTCTGACAAACTACGTTTTCCCTTGTGAGACATTTTGGGGAAATTTGAAAGCGTCGGGATGCGCTGGGAATACAACGTGAACAAATGCTCTGTTGATGTTAGAGAAGATCAGGAGGTGTTTTATTCTGGTTAAGCAGAACATTTATAATTTACATTCAGGCCATTTGCCCGATGTCCTTATCCACAGCGACTAACAATTATCTAATTTATACAACTGGCAGTTCGGTCATGCTGCAGTTTGAAGCCATGCTTTTTCAAGCAGAAATCCTACATCTTGTCCACTTAGCTACAAATTCTCAAGCTATTATATTGTCTCCAGAATGTCTAGACAGCGTTGGTGCTTTAAATGTGTAAGATTATTTAACTAATGGAGGTAGTCTCCAGTGTCAATGTGAAGCTGTACGTATTCTGTCATCTCCAAAAATAAGTAGTTTACACTCCTTTGTGTATTTTTTGTCTTATTAACTACAAAAAAAAAGAGATGAGACAAGGCTGGTGAGAGAACAAGTGGTTATGGATGATATGATGTAAGTGTAAACAGGTGCACTGTGTTTATCCCTACAGCATTCACCATGTTTACTTCATGTATTCAATTGTTTGTTCTGGACGGAATCCTGTACATTTTCTCTTGTCTTTGCATGAGACTGACAGAGAGAGCGAGTGAGAGAGAGGAAGTTAGAGAGACAGAGTGTGAGAATGAGAGACAGAGTGTGAGAGTGAGGAAGTAAGAGAGAGAGATGGAAAGAGATGGGTGGAAAAGCAAAAGAAAGAGGGAATGAAAGATGAAGTGAGAAACAGAGAGGGGGAACAATAAAGAAAGAGAGAGAGAGAGGGGGTGAGATGAAAAGAAAGACAGAACGAGAAGAAATGAGAGACAGAGAGAGATGAAGTGAGAGGGAGAGACACTGAGACAGAGAGAGAAAAAGTGAAAGATGGAAAAGAAAGAGAAATGAGAGGGAAAAAGAGAGAGATAGAGTTAGAAAGAGAAAGAGGGAGAGAGAAAGAGAGTATTATATAGTTATTTCTTTGTTTGCCGCTGCTCTGATCCTAATGCTGGATGTCAGCGTTATCACTCGTCTGTCCAAACTCATCCATCAAACCATGACACACACACACACACACACACACACACACACACACACACACACACACACACACACACACACACACAAACTGAAACCAGCCCTTTCTCTGTAATTTCACGTTAATGCATTGTATTGAGATGAAAAATTCATCAAGAAGCATTCATGCACTACTGCTGTATATACTGCTGAAGATTTCTCCCTGCTTTTCTGTTTCTTTTGTCATGAGTAAAAATGTATTCTCTCTGTTTTCATTGTAGAGTCAGAATAAAGCTTTTAGCTTCTCCATGCACCAGCCTTTTTAAATGCAAAAACATTTTACATTTTACTTAATTTTTTTACTATTTTTTTAGTCATTCACTTCACAGTTTTTTCAAAATGCATCTTTCATTGATTGTCATATGATTTGTTTTTTTACATATAGCCGATGCTCTTGATGCAAAAATTAAAGCATGAATAAGTTTTTCATATTACATTATTATTACATGATTTACATATTCTCACTTTATTTTTTATTTTTTTTTTACCCTTGACACGTTTACTTTTAGGTGACATTTCAAACATTAATTTATTTCTTTTTTACATCCAAGTTTTTTCACATGATTCATTGAGTCTCATGTGATTTTTACATTTATCGTTTATTTTCATTAAAAAAATTTTAACACGTTTTTTTAACACAAAAATACACAAAAGTATTGGGACACCTGACTTTTCCAACCTGTATGTGGCCATAATGTATGTGTTAATGCCATACTGTATGTGATTCCTGCCTGGACTGTTAACTCAAAGTTGGAGACACACAATTCTATAGGATCTTTGAATGTGGTAGCATTAAATCATTCGTCACTTGCACTAGGAGACCCAATACAGCATGACAATGACCCTGTGAACAAAGCTGGATCCATTAAGATATGGTGTACATGGACTGTAGTGAAAGATCTTGAGAGGCCTGCTATAAAGCTCTGACTTCAAATCTACTGAACAGCTTTGTGATGAATTGGAACGCTGACTGCACCCCAGACCTCCTCAACCTACATCAGTATTTTACTTCCCAGAAGAGTGGCGATTATTGTAACAGCAAATGAGGACTAAACGTGGAATGAGATATTCAAAAAGCACATACCAATCACATGGACAGTTGTTCACAAACCTTTGTCCATATAATGTATGTCTACAATAGACTTACTTGCAGCTTGAACAGCAGACAAATCTTAAAAGCTATTTAGCAAACAATTAGCACACCTTTTTGGCAATTGTTTGTTTCTGTTTTCATTTATAATCTAAGAGTGAAAGTTTTCCTGATGAGAAATAAATCAGTTCCATGAACCTGTCGCTGTGAGACACGGCTGGTGTAAATCCAATGCTGAACTGTAAAGCGTGTGTGGAAGACTTGCGTGTTCCTGAGCCGCAGAGCACACACTCCCAGATCCCTTTTCTAATTAGCCGTGCTGTAGTGTGTACCGCACTGCCTGTGTGGGACCCGACACCAGTGTTAATGAGACTGGAACGCTGCTCTGCTTATTTGTTAGTCTTTTTTTTTATTAAGGACAGAGTTGTAATTATCACTTGTTATGGATGCCCAGTATGTAACAGTTGCCAATGTCTACTCTGGCATAAATAACTAATTTGTAGCTGAGTTCCTCACAACTTATAGAAATACACTATATGAACAAACTCATGAACATAACCTACACACTTTTCACTGTGTACTAAACTTTATATGGTTAAAATGACAATAAAGCCTACTTGAACTTGAACTTAAACTTGGAGCGTGTTTGTGAAGATTTCATGTTCATTCAGCCACAAGGGTGTTAGTGAAGTCAGGTACTGGTGTTAGGTGAGGAGGCCTGGGGTACAGTCACTGTTTCAGTTAATCCCAAGGATGTTTGATAGAGTTAAACACCCATAAAAACTATATCTTCATGGAGCTGGCTTTGTGCACATGTGCATTGTCATGTTGGAACAGATTTGGGTCTCCTAGTTCTTCTAGCAAAGTGAAGTGAATATTCAATGCAATGAAAATGAATGAAAATTCAATGCAATGAAAATCAATGAAAATTCCATGCCTCCAACTTTATGGTAACAGTTTGAACAAGATCCACGAGTTAGAATCAACATCCATTAAAAAAATTTGTTTTACACCATTGAAAATAAATTAGCAGATAGATCTTGTGTGATCTGTTGTCTTCATTTGCACACACTTTTTTTCAGATCACCACTCCAGTGGACACGCCCACTTCTAGTAACCAACAGTTGCTGTCTTTGAAAATTAATTGTCATTCAAAATCCAGAATTTTCTGTAACAACATATGAAAAATAGTGTTTTATTCTCTTTATACCACAGCAATTTGAGAATGAGTTAATTTTTCCTTAATTAAAGTAGCATTATCTGTTCATTGTAACTTTAATGTTAAGGATCATCACTGAATCAATATCCAAAATCATTACATTTATATCTATAATATTTCCATTTTTTTCACAAACTCCACTCAAAACAAACAAGATGAAGGTAAATCTGACAGCTCCATTGCTCTAAAGTCATAAGAGACAGTCAGGGGTCAGTAGGAAGGGAATTCAGCATGAAGGTTAGAAAGTTCCATGCACAATCCCACTGAGATTCTGATTTGAAATGTATCTCACCGCCAGCAAAACCTGGCCATATTACCTTTACTGATATTTTCCCCTTTTTTCCTGATTGATTTCTGAGCAACCGGTTCATTCTTCAGTGCCCCAACCAGCCTGCTTAATTAAAGGGAAGTGAAGACAATGAATACAAACAAAGGTCCATTAAAATGATTAATGATCTGAGCGTGCTTTGTCTTTCCCACTTCTCCTGACAAGCAAAGATCAGAGGAATTCTTTTTATTTGCTTCTGAACAGACGCTTGCTTGGAATATTCTCCATCAGTTGTTAGTGTTGCATTACAGGCGGACTAAAAATGTGTTAAAAATAAAAGGTAATAATTTTTTTTTTTTTAAGTCCGCAATCAGAATAATCTCATACACACTCTTGGAACTAGCTCAGAGTAGTCTAGTACTTTTCCTCACTTGGCTTGCTAATTAGCTGAAGAATAGAATCCAATTGGATGAAGTGTGAAGCGTTGAAACCTTCCAGCTTTCCTCTTTAGTATTTTTCATGTAGGCAACACAAGGCAACTTCATCAGCTGAAATCGGCTGAGATGGGAACTTCCTGCTCTGCCTGATTGACAGTTGAACCCTGAACCTCAGAGTAAGTGAAAGGAATTAAGCAGGCTTGGTTCCTCACCACAGCATGCAAGAACACTTACATTTTTATGTAAGTACAGCTTCCATGGCTGATTAGATCCTATTAAAAGCCTGAATGCGAGCCACAAACCCTCAAAGGTCACTGTGTCACTGTTGCTTAAACATTTTTTTTGGTAAAAATCTTTCTTTGCTCAAGAGCCAGACATCGACACCTCAAAAACACAATTATTTCTGTGTGTTTCTTAAAAGCTCCCAGAAAAGCAATTTCTTATGCAAATGCAGGAGATGTTGCTTCAGGTGCTGTATCATTTTAAATGCGTCATTAGATTTTAATTTCCATAAATCATCAAGTTCGGAAGATAGTGTCTTGCCTGGCGAAGAGTAGTTCCATGATTACAGATTGGTCTTTGTTTTTTCATTGATCGTAAAAAATAATCGACACAAAATCTATTTATTATTAAAACATTAATTCCTTAGCATTATTTAATCAATAAAAACAATTAAAATCGATAGCTGCATTCAGCATTAGTATTAAGTGACTGCTTGTTTACAATAACAATCAACTAACTTTCTTGGAAAATGTTCAGATTTAACTCAAAAAACAGGAATTCCTATTTACAAATCTAGGGAAGGTCTCCTGAACCATGATTTCAGTATGTGATATACATTTATTTTTAAATGACAGTAAACAAAGGTATTTTTTTTATAATGAGCTATTAGCTGAGTTATTGTATAGCTGATATGGTACAATGTATATACGGTATAATTGGGAGGAGAAGTGAGTTTGTGAGTTAAAATCCCAGCCCCACCAAGCTGCCACTCATGCATCCCTGAGCAAGGCCCTTAACCATAGCTGCAAGTAAATACATATCACTAAACACAGCTGATAGCAAAAGACGAAGAAAAAAAAGGAAGTAAAAAATTACCTCTGACCTCTGAGTAGCATATCATGGGCAGGTAAGACCTGCCCATGTTTTCTTTTATCAGCAGAAAACCCACATAGTGTAAACCTACTTCACTCAATACAATACTACTAAATATTTTATTAGCTATATCAGTTGTATAGGTAATGATAATAAAATGGGAAACATCTCATCTGTTCACATCACATTTATTATTATTGCATGATAAACCCACTGAAAGTGAATTAAAGTGAATGAGAAGTGGAGTGAGCCTGAGATACATATTACATCATCCCACACTGGCTGTAGAAGTTCTGCTAATCACAATAACTCACAATTTTTTCTGTTTATTTGAACTTATTTTCCTCCATCACCATACTGGGTTGTACCTGCGCTGTGACAATAACCGTTCAGAACTCAATATGAACCGAAACCGTCATTCCTGACACATCTTCATAAATGGCATCTCTGTGTGTTTATTTGTACTGGGAGGCTGTGTTTAAATCCCAGGCCTGTCTGAGAGAGTCAATGTTGAGCCCTTAAGCAAAAAAGCTGAACTGCTTTGCCTGAGGCTTGTAGAATCGGATTCTGCTGTAAACACTTCAGATCAAAGAAACTGATAAATAATTACATTACAACAGTCAGAATTACATGAAAAAGGCCTGAGAATAACCCGGTCTGTCATGTGATGCACGGATTCATTGGGATGCAGACAGCGATTGAGACACTAATGAGTCCCTTGATGAGAAATAATTTATTCATGAGGGCAGGAAAAAAAATGGTGAAGGTCACTTTGGAAAAAGCAGGATAATAATAATAATAATAATAATAATAATAATAATAATAATAATAATAATAATAATTCTATTTGCATCTATTGTATTTACACACATTTTATTTACATGGATATCTGGAAGAAAAAGGAACAGTTCTCAGAAAGCTTAATCCCTTCTAGAACTTCTAGAAAAGCAGAATTATTTGTCATTTTTTCCAAAAAGAACATTTATGACCCTTATTTCTGAGAATAGAAAACTGCTTTAGGTGCACATAATGCTTTATAAAGGTTTATTAGCCAAATAAGGACATAAATAAGATACAATAAGATTTAATCAGAAACAGATTCAGTATTCAAAGCAAATTCGCTGCTTGGTTATAAATCTTACCCTTTATACCACTTCTTCACTTTTTCTGGGATTTTTGTACGTGGCAGGTTTTTATTTTGCAAAACAGCCATTTAATCCATTTGCATGCAGCATACTGTGTGATTCATAACTGTCTCTTTGCTGTCGTTTTTTTTTTTCCAACCAGCAGCTACATTTTGAAGCAGTAGGGACACTTGACACATGCTGATTATCACTGAGAAAAGCGCCAAGTCTTTTGCCCCCCCTCCCTTTTGCATAATAGAGTGTGTATAGATGATTCCTGCCAGGAATACCGAGTGCATCCGGAAAATATTTACGAGTACCTGCTCTGTGGTGTCAGAATTGACATTTTGAGCATTTCCCTTCTATGTCTGCTGTTTTTTTGACATGGGTCAGTGCTCGAATACTGTAGCTGCAGATTGGCATGAATGGAACCTGACATAATGTTCTCAGCTCAGTTCTCGGTTCAGCCTGCAGGAACTTTGAATTTTTAATTTTCCTCCCAAAAATCGAAAAACAACATAATTCTGGGTGGCTTGTTGACTCAAAATTGCCCCTTGATGAGAATGTGTTTGATGAGTGTGTTTGTGTGCTTCTCTGTGATGTCGGCTCAGACCCTAACAGTAGTGTAAAGTATTTGAGTAAAAATACTAAGTACTTTACAGTACTTAAGTAAGTTTTAAAGCTAAATTTAAATATCGCTGAGAGGTGCATCTAATCACAGTCAGCTCTGAATATTTGGTTTTAGTTTATCTAAAATTATTTACTTCAATATAGTCTCAAAATTCTGTCATATGAAATTGATGATTTTTAACTTGTGTTAATGGAGTAAGTTATGCTGTAAGGTATCTATACTTTTACTCAAGTATGATTTTCAGGTACTCTTCCGACCTTTGGAAATGTACCACTTAAGGACACAATATTTTTGAAAATCTGTATATAGTTACATTTTATGTTGGGGAATGTCTGACACCCCCGTACATTCTGAATAATCTACTTAAATAAAAGTGCTGTTCTGTTCACACCCGATTTACATACTGATGCCTTGCTTTGATCATTTGCTTGCTAGTTCTTGAAGATTAGATTAAAGTTGCAAGTTTAAAGAAAAATAAATCACTGATACCTTCAGTATAAAAGTGAATTTTGAATTATCCAATGACTGACACAGATGTAATAAAAAAACAGCCCGGTTCGAAATCTGTAATCATTCTCAAGCCGAGATCTATAATCTTATTGAACAATACAATGAGTGCCAGTAAGCGACAGCACCTCAGGCTTATTGATACAATCAACCCTGTGAAATAATTTCACAGCGCATGAAAGAGACAATAATGACTTTTCCAGCCATATGTGGTTCTTCCCCAAACTATTACCTCAAGTTTGAAGGCACACTATTGGATAGGATGTATTTGTATGCAGTAGCATTAAATTTTCTCTTCACTTGAACTAGAAGATGCAAACCTGTTCCAGCATGACAATGCTCCTGTGCACAAAGCCAGATGTAAGATATGGTATACATGGGTTGGAATGGAAGATCTTAAATGGGCTGATATAGAGATGTGACCTCAACCCAAGTGAACATTTTTGGGATGGATTGGAATGTTAATTTGACCACAAGCCTCCCCACCCTACATTAATACCTGACTTAACTTACAGTCTTGTGGCTGAATGAGCATAAATCTGTACAAACACACTTTAAAAACTTCACATAAGTGTGGAGGTTATTAAAACAGCAAGTGGGACTAAATGTGGGACTAAACAATATATATACTGTATATAATTGGACAGAAACTAGCAATATAGATATATAGATATATAGATATATGAATATATCTATATTGCTAGTCTCTGTCCAATTACAATTTACGTGTCATGTACTTTATTATAAAAAAAAAGTAAATAAACTGTGTGTGTGTGTGTGTGTGTGTGTGGTTTTTGGCAAGGTTGGGGTTGGTGGGTGTTGGATGGTGAGCCATTCATCGTCACACTGCTGTGATAATTTCTCTGGATCAAAACCAGTCACAGAGGTTTAATAGATTTTCTCAAGGGGTGCAATTTCAAGTTTCGGTCAGTCAAGAGTGTATGGATTTGTCCGAGTTGAAAATCAAGAAATATGTCCTGTATGAGGAATAAAACACTGCATGAGGGCAGTGTAATGAAAAATAAAAGATTATTTTCATCAAACAGCAGGTTTTGACATGTTTTTTTCCTTTGCGAGAGAAAAAATATTGTATTTCATTAATACAGAGGGAAACATTGTGCATTCTATCCATTTAGAGTTACAGTGTTTTTTTAATGTTGTGGAGGGTGAAACCAGTTTAAATTTGTATCCAAAATTGCCTTTTTCTTGTTTTTGGAGTATGTTACACACACACAAAAAAAACTAACAAAAAGAAAATAAAAAAAAATACTTGAGCAATGATAACTTGTAATCAGGTTGGTGTCTTTATTTACCCTTTTCTGTTTACTATTATTTGAGAGAAAAACGCATTCTGTCCACATAAATCAGCAGAGTGGCATTTATGCATTAGAGTCTGTGTATGAGTATTAGTGTGTTAGAGTGTCTATGAGAAGGGTGTGTGCATGAGTATAAGAATGTGTATGAAAGTGTGTGTATAAGTATTATTATGAGAGTATAAGAGTGTGTATGATGTGTGTGCGCATGAGTATTAGTATGTATGTATGTATAAATGTGTCTATATTAGTGTGTGTATGAGGATTTGTGTGCATCAGTAATATAATCAGTGTATGAAAATGTGTGAATGAGTGTGTATGAGGTATGTGTGGATATAAATAATTACAGTGTATGTATGAGTATGTGCATATGAGTATTTGTGTGTGTGTGTGTGTGTGTGTGTGTGTGTGTGTGGTATATGTGCACGAGTATTACAGTGTATGTATGAGTGTTTATGAATTGTGTGTATGAGTATTACACTGTGTGTATGAGAGTGTATGTATATAAATATTACAGTGTATGTATGAGGCATGTGTGCACATCAGTGTCATATGTCAGTATGTATGAAAGTGTGAGTGTATATGGGTATGTATATGAGCGTGTAGGCACTTGTGTATGAGTATTGTTGTGTGTGTTTGTGTGTGTATGAGAGTGTGTATGTTAGAATGTGTGTATGAATATGGTATGTGTGTGTGTTTGAGTATTATAGTGTGAGGCATGTGTGCTTGTGTGTGTATAAGATATGTGCATGAGTAATAGTGTGTGTGTGAGTGTATGTGTGTGTATATGAGTGTGAGTGCATTAGAGTATGTGTGTCTGAGAGTGTGTGTATTAGAGTGTGTGCATAGATATTAGTGTGTATCTGAGTGTGTAAGTATTAATGTGTGTATAAGAATGTGTGTATGAGAGTTTATATGAGAGTGTGTGTAAAAGTGTATTTAGAAGAGTGTATGATTGTATATTTATGTGTGTATATGAGTGTGTGTATTAGAGTGTTTATGAGGTGTGGGTGTGTGTACGAGTGTGCGTGTGTTTATAAGAGAGTGTGTATGAGATTAAAGCCATTCCTGACATTTTAAAACAAAACAAAAGTCGGCACAAAAAGGAGATGTCTCACACACAGCTTTATATCCATTTATTTATGTCATATCGCTGCTTTCTAACGCAGGCCAATTTCCTGAGCAACATCTCACAGGTTTCGAAAAAAAAAAATTACGACAGGTTGTTCTCTTCCTGTCTAAATGAAGAGCATTTTCACAAAGCAAGTGCCTCTTTAAAATTGGCCCAAAGAAACACTAACAAGACTTTCTCTGAAAATAATTGGCTGCTGTGACACGGGATCCTTCAAGGCTCCTTTAATAAAGAGGTTAAGCCCTAAAAAAAAAAAAGATCCACCTCACAGGCAAAATGTCTCATGGTGAGAACACAACTCATTATTCACATAGGCTGCTATTTGTGTCCCAGGTATACTGTGTGCATGATGAATGTAAATTATACTTTATATTATAATATACACTATACGGACTTCACTCAAACTAGGAAACTCAAACCTGTTTCAGCATGATAGTAACCATGTGCAAAAAAAGCCAGTTTCATAAAGATATGCTTTATATATTGGAGTAGAAGATCTTGAGTGTCCTGCCATAGAGTTTTGACCTCAACCCTATTGAACACCGTTTGGATTAATTGGAATGCTGATTGCACCCCAGGCCTCCTCACCTTATATCAGTTCTTGACTTAATATTCTTGTGGCTGAATGAGCACAAATCTTCCCAAGTACACTCCAAAAGCTAATAGAACATGTTCCCAAAAGAGTGGAGGTTATTATAACAGCATATGGAGACTAAATGAGGAATCTTATGGTTGGGTGTGTATATATACCGTAATTTCCGGACTATTAAACGCACCAAAATATAAGCCACACCCGCTGAATTTGACAAAGATTTTTTTTTTTTACATAAATAAGCTGCACCTGTCTATAAGCCGCAGTTGTCTACATTGAAACTAATGAAATTTACACAGGCTTTAAAGAAAGACAGTTCCTGTAACACGGCTCGTATCTAAACAGTAGCCTACCAAGAAAGTCATTGTTCACTGTCTTCCTTCTTTCCTTTCACAACAATTTCCCTCGGGAGTTTTTCTTTTGGTATCGCCGTGCGTTTGAAGCTTTTTGAAGCTTTTCTTCCGATGCCATGCAGCTCAGAACACAGGTGAAGTGCGTTTTTTCATGCCCGGTTTTCATGCCAGTCCGAGTGAGCGGCAGGTCAAACGTCAGAGGAACCTCATCCATATTTATGATGTGGTGCGGCCTGATTCAGTGGGAGCGCATCTGATTTAATATAAAGAATTTTATTGGTTAACCTGAACCCGTTCAGCAATTTCATTGGTCTAATATTATGTCGCTCAGTTTTTTGTCTTGAAGTTTGTGAAACCGGGAAAAACCCAGGAAAAATTAATAAATAGCCACTTCGTTGTTTAAGCCGCGGGGTTCAAAGTGTGGGAAAAAAGTAGCGGCTTATAGTCCGGAAAATACGGTACTTTGTTCATATTATTTATTTAATTTATCTAACAGTGGACCTCCTTGTGTGGGCACTAGTCTCTGTCCAATTACAATGCACCTGTCATGTGCTTTGGTATTTTATAAAGAAGTCAATAGATTTGTGTGTGTGTTTTGTAAGGTTTGCCTGATGTTGGATGGCCAGGGGGCGATAGATGTCAATGGGAAGTGGTAGCTCAGTAGTTAAGTTGTAGGACTTCTGATTGGAAAATCATGAGTTCAAATCCTCACACTGTTATGCCCTTGAGCTACTCTCAGCTGCACAGATAATTAAAAGTCGCTCTAGCAAATGCCATAAACAATATGTTTGTTTTGTAAACGTTGCCAGTTGGATTTTGACTCAGGTGCAAGTTTGTTTTGAAAAGTTTGCGTAACATTTTGTGTCTAGTCACAATGTATTTCACCCACTAACAATGTATTAATATTCAAATAGCTGTGATTGTTGACAGGAGAAACAAAAAGCTGGGAAAGTTAATAAAAAGAAACAGCTGGAAGAACATTTTGCATCTAATTAGGTTAATTATAAAGAATTAAAGAACATCTTAGAGAAAAAAAACATCTGTGAAAAAAAATGCATTTATAAATTTTGGAAATACAAATTCTACACAGTGGTAATCATGTCCCTGTCCCAACTTTTGAGGTCAACAAATTAGAAATGACCCTATTTGTTTTCTTAAAATTGTACATTTCTTAGTTTAAATATTTGATATGTTTTTTATGTTCTATTATGAATAAAATGTTAGATTTTATATTATTGCAAATTATTGCATTCTATTTCTATTTAAATTTTGCAGAGCAACTTTTTTGGAATCAGGGTTGTATTAATAATGAAGTCCAAAAAAAACCAAACATTATGTCCTTCGTGATTCTGATATCTTTAAATGTATTTTTCAGTTTTGTGTTTTACTAAAAAAAATATTTCATCATGCTTATAATTTTTAGTAATAAATTAACACAACCTTGCTTCGAAACAACTGAGCAGTCACATTAACCTTCACACAGTTGTTCATTTTGTTGTGACTGTATATAAAATCATATCTTTATCTTTCTTTAAACAGGTGGTAATTTTAATGGGACATCATAGTGTTAGTGTAATGAATACCTAGCTCTAGCTGCTAGTGCCACTCAACATTAGCAATATAGTGTCAATGTCTATTTGCCTACTTTTAGCAAAGTCTCTTATTAAACTATAAAACCTCTTTTTAACTTCCAATACAGATATTATGTTACTCACCTCTACATGCTTGCACAAAATTTTTATAAGCTGCTAGTTCAGTCTCTGGGCAAACAGAGCTTAAACTGCATAATAAAGCTTTTCTTGTACTTGAAGCCGGAGTAATCACTTAAATATGGCCAGGGGTTCACTTCATTTCCTACAGGTTCAACTTCAACAGAATTTGACAGGGTTTTAGCTTTCACCTGACTATGTACCACTGTTGTCTGACTTGAGATCCATGAAAAAGCTAATATAGAGACATTTCAAACAGAACATTCACCACATACACATGTAATGCAGCACAATACTAATTCTTATTATTCATTAAACGAATAGGCTGTATTCGTGAAACTGCACAGAAATCTCAGCAAGGAACTGCCCCACATCGATTGCCACTTTAATATTCAGCCGCACAATGAGAACCATAATTACTGCACATACAAACCTTTTATGGTGGTTATATGAGGTGATATATGGGGCTGAAATTATCATGTAACACAACATGACCAAAAACAAACCACGTGTCATTGTAGAACATGTTGTTAGATTATGCGAAATGTTTATGATGGGATGTAAAACTGAAATCTTACTTTTCTGTAGCCTGTTTAGTGGTTTTTAACAAGTGAAAGTTTTGTTATTGCTCTCTGTCTGTGAAGAATGAAACTTGTTCAAAATAAAAGATTATATTTTGAATTTATTTTCAACAACAGAGATTGTCACAAATCAGCTTTATGGAAATTCAGATCTAGACAAAACAACTCATTACTACAATTTCTCATTACTACACAGTAAACATATCAAATTTTTTCATAAAAAAATATTTGGGACAGGGGCAACTAAAGGCTGGAAAAGTCAGCTTTGCTAAAAAGAAACTGGATATCCAAATAAAGAGGTTAACTGGCAAAAGTTCAGTAACTTAGATATACAAAAAGAGTATCTTAGAGAAGCAGAGACATTTAGAAGTAAAGATGGGGAGATGGTTTACCAATCTGCAAAAAAAAAAAAACCTGTCTACAAATTGTGCAATCATTTCTGAGTAATGTCCCACAAAATAATACTGTGAAGACTTTGAAGATATTGTGCCATCCACAAATGCAGGTTAGAGCTTCATCATGCAATAAAGAAGCTATATGCGAAAACAATCCAGAAATACCATCATCTTCTCTGGGCCAAAGATTATTTAAAATGAACTGAGATCTGTGGTTCTGTGGTCAGACAAAATAGAAATGTGAAATTCTTTTGGGAAACTATGGGTGCCATGTTGTTATTAACAAACCATGGCTTGTTATTAGCACTCAGTTCAAAAGCCTGCATCTTTGATGGTATGGGGGTGCATTAGTGCATATAGAATGGACATTTGGAAAGGGACCTGTCAATGATGAAACGTGAATGCAGGTTTTAGAGCAACATGTTCTTCCTTCCAGACAATGTCTTCTTCAGAAAATGACTCACATGCTTCAGTTAGACAATACTTAACAGTATAATGCATCTATTACAAATGGCTTTGTAGTAGAAGAGTCTGTGTGCTAAACTGTCCGGCCTGCAGTCCAGAAGTTTCACCAACATTTGGTGCATAATAAAACAAAAAATATGCCAATAAAGACCAAGGACTGTCAAGCAACTAGAATTTTGTATAAGACACAAATTCTTTTGCAAAGCATTGCATTCTATTTTTATGTACATGTTAATTCTTTCCCAACTTTTTGGGATTGTACATCTAATTTATAATTATTTAATTTAAGAAGTGTAATCATTTTCCAAGCAGTTGCACTATACAAGGAATAAAACACTAACCTTATCACACCACATAAGTAAGAAATACAAACTTTACATATTTAATTCATTAATATCATCAGGCTGAGGTTGTAAGTTAGAAAGTTTCTTTTTTTTCCTTTTCTGAAGCCCTTATTCTTAGTCTTTTTGAGAGGAAGGCAAAGGCCAAGCAATCCTCCGGGATGAACAAGACTGAGCTACTTCCTCCTACACTCTTCAAAATCCTGCAGCAGGAAGAGACAAGTCAAGCTCTGTGATCTACACCACTGCACTGCTCCACATTCTTCCTGAAGGCCTTTAAAGGGGAAGAAAGGACCTCACCCGTGCAAGCTAGAAGAACATAAAATCCATTGAAGCATGGCAATAGACTTAGCAAAAATCTGCAAAGTCTACACAATTCAAGTAAAGATCAGGGAAGCTAATTATAGAGGATGTGAGAAAATAGGCAAGGAGGCGGAGGTGAACTGGAAATGTCTCTGGCTCTTAACATGCAAAAAACAGAGTAATCCACAGCCAGGCCTGGGCCTTTGAGACTTGCTAACATATTAGCCAGGCACCCTGGCAGTAATACCTGATGCTGAAAGATTTCCAGCATGCTAACCCTCCAGCTAGCTGTGTTAATATTTCTACCATCTTATTGACATTTATATATGATGACAGTCAGGCTTGGCAGCATAAGTTTGCACAAAGCAAGAATTTTTTTTTTTTTTTTTTAAATACACTATTCAAGACTTAACCAGGGGTGCCAAAAGAACATCTGAATAAATCTTTGGATTTATTTCAGGCATTGGTATAAGTGTCTGATGGTAAACTAGTGTCTCTTTCTACAAGCTTTTTTCACGAATGCTAGCTACATGATAAAAGTGATAGTACAAACTAGCCTCCGATGCACTATGACTTTACAGATATATGATTATAGAGAAATAAAGCTAAATGCTAAATGCTAAATGTCAGATTTTTAATTTGTAAAAAAAATAAATAAATAAAAATAAATAAATAAATAAAAACCCGTAAAAGTACAGACTTAAGTTTTAAACTTCTGAGGATACAAATGTTTAATTAAATTAAAATGATCTCTGGTCTACTGTATTCATCAATTTAATATGGTACATATCGTTTGGAACCACATTTTGTTAGTGAGATTAAAAGGAACATCAAGCATATTAATGAGAAGCGTCTTATCACAGCGTGTAATGGAAATACGAACCAAGCCCTGGGTTTATTTCCCATATTATGATGAAGACCAGATGAGCGATGAGTGCCTGAGAGGTTACGCTACTTTACTTCTAATAGATGCAGGATGAAATTTTCAGTGTGTATTTTGAGTACATGGAAAGTGCCACCATAAACAGGGAAAGACATTTGACAAAACTTGAGCACTGAGCTTGGCTCAGGAAAAAATAGCAATTTTTTTATATAAAGAAGAAGCCTTCAGTCATGAGATACCAAATTATTATTTTTTATAAATTTTTTATAAGTCTTTGGAAAATATACATGAAGAAATTGTTTATGGCTGGAACTACATTTAATACTTTAGTACAGTTAGTATTATAGTAGAGTATTTGCAACAATAGTGGCAAGTATTTGGTTGTTGGGAATAATCATCCATGATTAACCTTTGAGAACAATACAGTGATTAGTCTTTGAGAATAAATATTAGTTATTGCTTGTTCAGAATGTTAATTAGTTGCTGGGATCAATAATGATCAGTGTTTGGTTATTGAAGACAAGTAAGTTATTGGTTGTTGGGAATGATGATAAGTGATTGGTTGTTGGCAAAGATGATGATTGGTGATTGGTTGCTGGGAATGATGAATATCAGTGATCGTTTTTAGGGAGCAAGGGTTAACAGTGATCGGTTGCTGGCTGTCAAACTAGATGTTTACAGAACAGTTTTTAATGTCTGCTGAAACATTCTTAGCTGTATTCATTTTAAATAAAAGTTGTACAATTTTGTCACTAATTTGGCATCACTGGCACAAAGAGGTAAAAAATTGCCACTTTGATTTGCTAAAGATATTGATTCTTATTATGGCCAAACTAAATCTTTATGTGGCCTTTAAATGTGGACTTGACTCCATTCAGCTCTATTACTATCACTACACACACCACAGGTGACTTAAACAGTGTGCATGTTTTGTTGTGTTGTGCTGCCAGTTAACCACTAATTGGGCTTTATAGTTCCCAAGTGCATCACATTGCTGCAATTAGCACTTAAAGGTCACAGTGATAGTCCTGTCTACCCCCTGGAGCCTTAATCAGGTGTCAAAATGTGCCCTGGAGATCTTCACCTTCTTCAGCCACTTGTTGGAATCGCTTGGTAAGATAAACTGGATTTCAGGTTATTGGTTAAATCACAATTCACACTAACCTAACGGATAAAAAAAGGTGCTAGGAGTGAATTCTTTGTTTCAATGCAAAATGTGGGGCAACAATGACAGGATATTAAAAGAAAACACCTTTCAGAGCTCAATATTTTGCAACAAGAAGACATCACACATCTGTCTGACAGACATCTAGTTGAAATGTTGTTCACCTCAAAATGTCTTGATTTTTCCACTGCTTGTTGGAGCAGTCATGGGTAGCTATGGTGATTGGCAAACGCCTGGACATCCCGTTTGCCCTTTCAATTAGTCAGGAATGGCTGAAAGAGTCTTATACCGGATGTGCACTCGACTCTTTCACATCATCACTCCTGTCATGGTGATGCACAGAGAAGGGTGCTAATGCCAGGGCTTCTCTGGCACATGCTAATGAGCCCACTGACTCTCTAAAAGCTGCCTGTGGCTGCTAATGATAACCTAGATTCATCACCGCCTGAGCACGCTTCTCGGTCATGCTCAACCATAACAAAAGCTGGACAGGCCCATACGCCTCCTCCCTGATAATTATAATCTAAAAGCATGTTTGTTTGTCTGTGTGTTTTGTTTTTCTCTTTCGAGAGGAAAATGGAGTAAGCCCAAAGAATCACTAGATACCAAAAGGAACGCTTTAGGTTTTTACTATGTCTATCCATGGCATATAAAATCTTCAAAAAGTTAAGAAAAACAAGATCTTGGACTGTTAAGCTTTTTATAAATTTTATATTGAAATCTAAACTACCATACTAGATCATATCCATTAATTTGGTGCTTTTTTATTTGCACAAATATAGTTTATAGGTCAAATAAGGGTGAAGACATTTTGAAATATAATGCATGCTTTAGAATATGAATATGCTTTAGAATATTTCAATATTTGTCCTGACACGCATTTCCCCTGAAACATTCTAGATTATAATTATTAAATTTTTTAAAAAGTATATACATTTTGTATTAATAGGTGGTCTAGTGGTTAGGATGCGGCGCGCTCATCGCTGCGGCCCGGGTTCGATCCCCGGTCAGGGAACCAACCCCAGCCATTAGGGTTGCACAAGCCAGTGCACTCTTAGTGCCGGTCCCAAGCCCGGATAAATATGGAGGGTTGCGTTAGGAAGGGCATCCAGCGTAAAAACGTGCCAAATCGAACATGCGGATCATAAATACGGATGATCTGCTGTGGCGACCCCTAATGGGAGAAGCCGAAAGAAAGTTTATATACATTTTGTATTAATGCAAAAAAAGTAACCATTTTAACACCTTGTTCTTAAAACATACTTTTCCTTGAGCTGTCTGTTAAAGTTTTAGAACATTCCACAGGAAGTGGAACAGAAATCATCCAAATTTGGGTGGTTTGGGAAGACAAAAGGTAAGTTCACATTTTTGTTCTTTGTATTCCAGTGATGTTATGCAAATCTTTTTGACTCAGGGAGGGTGAAATGGCAGGCAGGTGACAAGACAACAAGTTTTATTTTACTTTTTACTTTTTTTCGATTTTCAGTGTTTGTAATGCACACACACACACACACACACACACACACACACACACACACACACACACACACACACACACACACTCACACACTCACACACTCACACACACACACGGCTCTCCGTTTTTCTTACCCCAGGCTCCCTTCTTTCTTTTTTTTTATCCTCTTATTTGCTCACTGCAACAGAGAACATTCATTAGTTGAACCACATACAGGTGTGTGATACCTACTCCTTGCTTCCTCAGGCTCCACCCTCTATTCACAATCATGGGAATTAAATCACAGAGAGCAAAGCAAATATTTGGCAAGAACTGAAATATATAAAATCAAGTGCCACTTATAGCGATTGGTGTAATAAACCGTTTTAAGTCATAGGAAGTAATAAGTAATAAGTCTGTGCCTTTTTGATAGACGACATTCGAGATGTTCGCATTTCTAACCGTCCGACTAAAACTCCCCTCCACAAACATGTCCACACATACCAATCCATAAAAGCCTTTAGGATGCAATCGGATGTGTCTGTTTGTGCGAGATAAAGGCTCACTCGCCACCATCTCACGAGCTGAAAAGTTTGCCCGGCGTCTAATCTGGCGCTCTGCACTGACAAGAAATGCCATTGACTCTGATGAGGACGAAGGAGAAAAGTATTTTGCTGTCGCATTCGTCATTTTCCTCCTTTCAGAGAACATTTGCAAATTGGGGTAAATAACGACTTGTGGCTCTTATCGCTGTTTGAGTGAAACAAGAAACAAAACACTTGTGACACCAAAATGCAACATTTGAAAAAAAAAAAAACCCTTACTTCACTGCTCTAAAAAGTGTTCACAAGAATGAATATATCATCAAATCCCCATTTTCAATCAGTTTTTATGGAGATGACAACGATGTTCTCATGCTTTTTGGTTCCTGTTCCTGTTTTTTGGTTCCTGTGGTTCCACATAACAGCTGAACACAATATGGCAACAAATCAGAGCAGGGATGTCCCTGCTCTGCTTTGTTGCCATATTGTGTTCACCTGTTGTATGCTTAGTCCTTATTTTGTTTTCCTATTATATCATGTTGTGTCACAGATTCTTTGCAAAGTCTTGCTATAAATGTTCTAGCATTAAGTCCTTAATTTTTTTGTACATCCCACTTTTGACCTTTGGCCTGTTTTGAGCTATGGGTTATCATCATCTTTTGCTGTCTGATGTGTACCAAACCGAATAACCAGTCATAGATTGCTGCAATTAAATGTCCTACAAATTGTTACCTTTCTGAAGCACAATTACACTGTACATGCTAAACTGATGAACGCGCATAGCAAAATTAGAGAATAATATGTTAGCGATAATAACCAAAGACAAGAAAATCAAGAAAAGAAAATAAGGTTTCGACAGTGCTTGATGTTCTGGCAGTGACTTTGCTTACAAGCTGCTTATGATTCTAATTGCAAAATAGTGATTAGCACTAGGTTTCGCTTGTGAGTGCTCAATAGCTCAAAAGCTAGACGATGTCATCCCTACATGGCTCTGTAACTCCATAGTGCTAATGACCTGACCACTCTCTGTCCTCTTTTAATCATCTGACTATGCACAATGACCACTGAGGCTACTGACTTGAGTCTATTGCCCCAGTGTGCGTGTAAATTGGTCATTTTAGCAGCCTCAGCTTGGCACAGTACATTAGTTTGCAGCATCAAAAGCTTGATAATGGCTGTCTGGAAAATTAGCCTGTACATGGCAGCAGATTACTTCAGAACAATCTACATGGCAGCAGATTACTCTTGAACAATCTGCAGAGGCCAAGATAGATTCCAACAATAGACATTAGTGCAATGGTTAAACCCCAGAATTTATTTATATATAACTAAGCTGCAACTTGTCTGTTTTAGTAACTGTGTATAAATTAGAACACACGATTTGTGTATTGCAGTTTACAGCCTTTTTAAAAATGACTTTCTTTTCCTCTTTCCTGATTGGCTGCAGTTTCCTGCCAGTCACTATGTACTCTGACGTGGTGATGTTTGAGAATCTGTGTTGACAAACTGCATCCACAGTTGTGTCTCACCAAGTTTGAGGTGATATGAAAGGATTGTCAGGCCACTGTGATACCTTCAGCGCTTATTTTTCTAAAAATTCTCTACTGTGTGCCAAATTCAGTGTTAGGAAGTGAAGAAGTCAGAATAAAGCTTCATTATTTATAGTAATGCCAATGATGGGAATTACAAGATCTCGAGTCCATTTCCGCTCACACTTTACTGATGAGGTGTTAGTCATCATTAACTCGGCTGGGGTCATTAACTTCACTCTCGCCTTTCAGATAAAAAATAAAAACAGTGACTTAACTTATAGTCCTTTACCACGAATCAGATGGATTTGTGCTTTTAGATGTGGTCATGTTTGATGTTATTAACACTGGAAGCGCTTTCACCCATCAATTTAATCTCAGTGGAACGTG
Organism: Silurus lanzhouensis; assembly: GCA_039877035.1. Classification (NCBI taxonomy): domain Eukaryota; kingdom Metazoa; phylum Chordata; class Actinopteri; order Siluriformes; family Siluridae; genus Silurus; species Silurus lanzhouensis. The sequence continues at coordinate 1,377,304 of JBCEWE010000486.1, read as the reverse complement.
CTTTGAAGTAAAAACGATCCCTTTTGGCCTCAGTTTGTAAGGACGCACTAATCATCCAAGGGCTCTGTTGATCAGAATTCAAGTCATGGCATGTGCGAGCTGCACTGCTCCAAAAGCACAAGGAGTCTTTATTCAGATGCACGTCAGGTTTGTAGTCATTATCAGGTCCTGATGATGATCAGGTTAAGCTCATAATCAGCTTCAACTCCAAATTGGTCCCAGGTGAAAGCATTCTTTGAGACTAGCCATACCCCTGAAAACAAACACACATACAATAAAAGAAAACAATATTAGGTTTGACTATAGTTAAAAGCACCACTGTCAAGTTCATGACCAATGTTTTGAGGAATTGAAGCAGAGTAACAATTGAGTCCAAATGAAAGCAAGACAGAATCAAAAGCCGCTAAACATCAGATCTTCAACTAGTTTTGTTTATTTGTTCATTGTTATTAGGCAAAAGTCAAAGACATTTCTATGAACAAATGTTTGTGGACACCTGAACATAAGATTTGTATGTGCTTTTTAAACATCCTATTCCACATTTCGCATCCATTTGCTACTATAATAAATCATTCAGGCACTTACTCTGTTAAAATGCTCATTCAGGCACCAAAGTGTTAGGAAAGGCAGGTACTGATTTAGGGTGAGGAGTCCTGGGGTGCAGTCATTCTTCCAATTCATCCCACAGGTGTTCAAAAGGGAAGAGGTTAGAGCTTTAGAGCAGGCCAGTCAAGATCTTCAACCCATGTAAAGCACTTCAGCGCAAATAGATGTCTTCTTCAAACACTTTAAAACATGTTATGGAAAAAGAATAGGATGAGGTGGGGAGACAGTAATAACACTCTGCCAATTGTTAGTACAAAAATTAGCTCACTTAAAAATCATTTTGTCGTAATTTGTAGATGTTTGTCTGCTAGCTCACACATTGACATTGTATTAGAATCATCGTTAATGATAATTAAACAAACACTATCCTAAGATATATTTCAAAATACAGTCACTCAAAGTCTAGGCATTTCAAGAGTAAAAATATATTTCTTTTTTTCTCAAATAGATTTATACATATACATACACATACATGTATGTATGTATTATTGTATGTATGTATGTATGTATGTATGTATGTATATATAAATATATATCTCATTGTTGACTTAAAGTCTAGCTTTTTTTTTTTTACATTAATGACACCGAACTGCTTCTTTAGAGCGCTTCAGAACGCTTTAAAATGCTTGTGTTTTGACAGAGCGAAACATCCCACTATAATGGTGTATTTTTCTCGCCTAGCTGTGTCATTCCTCTCGCTGTCATGTTTTATGAAAGCTGTTTTATATGTTTAATATCTCCTGTTGCTCCTTGTGTCGTTTTGCAGAGCCTTGCTGTCCCAGTGCGTGTTACCTGATGAATGGAATTGAAGAAATGGAAAGGGGGAAAATGGGAAAAAAAAAATTGATGTATTTGGAGTAATAACGATGTCAGGCCCTAAGGCAGGTTAAGAAATGAGAGAAATCAGGAGGAATATGTACACAGTGGTCAGGTCGTTCCTGTCAGCGCGCCTGACAGCCAGAGGCAGTAATGTAACGTGCAAGGAGCTCAGTAGTGAAGGTTCAGTGACAGTGAGGAAAACTGTTTAAGTCCAAAACCCTGAATGGTGTTTTGAAGAAATTAGGAAGTAGTAATGACTCACATGTTAAACGTTATTGTGTGAGGTTAAGCTTGGAATAGCTCTTTGGTGCGTTTTTAGTGTGCACCATACTGATGGGTCGTTCATGAATGATTTGTTCATTCTGATTAAGTCTTTAAAGTGACTCTTCGTCTTAAAGAGTGATTTGTTCATTTTCTACTGGACAAGTATGAGCAAAGCATCGCAAAATCTCTGCAGGTTATGTACAGGAACCAGAATTGAGTAGTTCATCTCATGAGCCCTCTGGTTCAAATAGTTCTTTTGTCACGTGACTCCCATACACAATGCAATAGATCATTTATTCATTTTTTTTTTCTTGTTACAAGATGCTACACAATGCAAAAGATCAGTTTTTTTTGTGTTGGTCCAAATCTTGACAGGAGGTATAAGAGGTGAGCTATTTATTCTGTTTATGATAATTTATCCTTTGCATTGTTATATTTTTTTTATTATTGTAACTATAGTCAAAGTTTATTTATGTAGATGTGTTGGGGGATCTGCTTATTGAACAATGTAACATTTTATATTATTTCTAATCAAAGAATGGAAATAAACGAAATGAACTAAATGACAAAAAAAAAAGATTTGTTCATTTTGATGAACAAAATTTAAAGAACCAAGTCACTATAAAGATCCGCTTTTTCCATCACTAGTGCACACTCTTCTTGAACGATCTTGCATCTACCAACTTATTATACTTCTTGTTTACCTTATACCTTTTATATTTTTTTCGTTTTATAATATGTTGCATCGTGTTAATATTTAACCCTTACAATTTGCATGACACTACCTGTGGTGCTTACTTATCATTTATACAGCATGTATTGCCAAATCATGATAAAATATTTGTGTCACATCACTCATCTCGTATGTGATTTTTGAACATCTCATTCCATATTTAGTCCCCATGTGCATATTATCCACTCTTCTGGAAAGATGTTCCATTATATTTTACAGTGTGTGTGCTCATTTAGCCACAACAGTGATAGTAAAGTAAGGTACCTATGTAAAAGGACTAGGGTGCAGTCAGGTCAATGAGCTATAGCAGACCACTCAGGATTTTTCACTATAACCCATGTAAACATTTTTTTTTTTATGGAGACTGCTTTATGCACAGGGTCACTGTAATGCTGGAACAGGTTTGGGTCTTGCAGGTTTTCCTAGTGATGGGAAAAGTTTATGCAACCACACCCAGATACCCTATACTTTGTAATGTGTGGGTCCAACTTTGTGATAACAGCTTGGAAAAGAACCACATAAGGCTGCAAAGTGATTCTTTAAACACATTTATAATAATTTACTGTGTACATGTTTAATAAACCTTGTTTTTTTTAAAACAAACTATTAATTTAGTGCCAAATTTTCTTTCCTAAGATTTATTAATAAACTGTTTAGTTAATTATAGCTATTTAGTTTACAAAATTAGGGTTTTGGTCACCAGTCTTAGTCTTCCCAAACCTTTTATAGATTCTGAAAAACTGAGAAGCTCAGCAGAAAATTGTCCAAATATCATTTGACAATAATTTTATGTCAGAATATTAAATTATTAAATCTAATCTAATGAGTTTATGATTCAGGTTAGTAATGTGCTCGGCCAGAATTATTCGTAAAAGCAAAATAAACTGCAGCATTGTATTATGTGAAATGTCATTGTTCCATCTCAAGGCTCAGTTACTAATTCTTCTCGGCCTGAACATTTTACTCTTTAGGGAAGCTCAGACCTGAGACCCAGTCCAGCTCCATGTTCCTAAGACACCGCTTTGATTTTTTTTATAAACATCTTCGAGCCATGAGTGTGCCAGTCATCATTTGAAGCTCTGTGTGAGATCTATGAGGTGGTACTCTGACCTTTATGCCAGATGTTGGACAGTTTAGTGACAGAAAGAAACCCTGACCTTTTTAGGTGCTTAGTCTCAGCAGGCTGTCAATTAACACCAGCCAACAAGGAATGTGTGAATAAAGCTCACCTGTAGGACTTTTCTTTTTTATTAGGACATATTTTCTGTAAAGGAAATGTGTTTCTGGAAAGCAGAATTAAAAGCATTTCAATGAATCTCTTCACAGGCCATCAAAAATTACAATCTTTGAAAGATGGACAATGAGATTTCAATATTCCTCTTGAATTAAGTGATGATTTCAGTGAATCTCTTCACAGGCCATCAAAAATTACAATCTTTGAAAGATGGACAATGAAATGTCAATATTCCTCTTGAATTAAGTGATGATTTATAACTGTCTGATTCTTTTTTAAACTGTAAAAGTCTAATACTTTACTGTATTTGTTAGAAAGAATCACAGGCAAATAATACAGTTATGAACTAGGGATGCAGCTTAGGTTAAGGAACTATCAGAGCCACACCAAATGATCTTGAATGTATGCAAATTTGACAAATTTCAGTTGGTTAGATTGTTTTTCAAACAAACAGATATACAAATGTTTCAGTAGATTGTTTATAAAGTAACCTTTTTCTTATGACATAAAAAACCTTTTCTGATATAACAAAAAGCTCTTCCCAAAGGTTATTTGTAGAACTACTCATGATTTTTTTAACGAGCTCCAAGAAGCAACCCCATACATTTATTATTAAGAATGAACAAATGTACTTTTAGAGAATACATAATTTATGTTATAGTTTAAAGTTCGACCCTAAAGGTAATTTACATTTGCAATAAATGAGCAATTAATTTGTAATTTTTAATATAATCTCTTCGCTAAATGAAATAAAATAATAATTTGGAGGTAATATATTCACTATTCAATCTGACTCATTTGTGCATTGATCAAACAAAGAGTTTAATTAATCAATATAAAATTATCTATGATCAGTCTTTAAGATTATTGACTGTGAAGGGCCTGTGTACACTGCATTAATTAATTTCTTGATTTGCATCTGGAAAGTAAACTGTCAATTATGACACTTTTTTTTCATATTTAATACTGCAAGCAGAAAAAGGGGAAAATGTTTTTTTTTTATTCTGAGCACACACACAAAAAAAAAAATTAATTGTATTCGTTTTTTCTATATATTTAATCACACACAGCATAGTGTGTCATTGTAACAGTCAAGGTGTATCTAGCAGTCCTTTCCGGTTGTGTGTTCCTCTCTGCCCCCGCTATATCTCAGGGGGGATACACACAGCCTTTTTGTGGCTTGCCTGGGAGCGGAGCACACTCTCGAGGGAGCCGACTGCGAGCACTGCGCACACAAGTCTATGTGATTGCTCCGCTCCCGATGGGCACTCTTCGAGGAGGGTGCCCTCACTACTTTTGGTTCTAGTCCCGCTCTCACTGAGGCAGAGCTGCAATCCAGTTCCTGGGTTTTGCAGATGGACCTCACAGAGTGTAAGAGACGGACTTGTCACTTTCTCAAACCTCACCTGCCCGGTCTAGCTCCTGTTCACAGGCTTTTGGCGGTTTCTTCCCCCTGCGATGAGAGCTTGCAGCTCCAAAGAGGGGTGGAGCGGTTAGTGAGCCCGAAAGCGAGGAGGCTCAGGAAACATGGTTATGGAGCCATATTGAAGAGACACTGGGCAGGCAATCTCTCCACAGGTGTTGCCTCCTCCCTTAAGGCCCTGCCACTACCCACCAAGCCCCTGCGTATACTTCGGCATATACTTTGGCAGGTCAGGCCTCCATGGCAGTGTTGCAGGCATTCCAAGCCGAACTGCTGCGAGAGCTGGATGTGGGAGACATTACAGGCAGCCAGGAACTCTGCCGTACGGCCATCCTGGCTCTCTGAGCCACTAAGGAGGCCGATAAGTCCATCAGCAGGTCCACTGAGAGGCATTTGTGGCACTCCCTGTCACTCTGCCTCCAAAGGTTCTGGAGAGAGTTTGCTGGGACTAAGTTTGTCTCCTCCTGGTGGCCCCAAGGTGGCCGGGCAGACCATAGTTCACGGACTGTGGGAGATTCCTCTGAGAAGGATCTACTCTCGCAAAAAGGGGTCATAATATATCACCCCTGACCAGAGTTATGAAGGTTCAGGCCTTCGGTGCAACCTAGAGTGACTGTGTGGGACCTGGCCATTGTGTTGGAGGCTCTATATGAGCCCCCCTTCGAGACCCTGGCCTAGGCTTCATAAAGAAACCTCCCAATCAAGACTGCATTCTTGCTGGCTATCTTCTCTCCGTGGAGAGTAGGTGATTTACAGGCCCTTTCAGTGGCCCCCTCTTTTCTGTAATTTACTCCAAGCATGTCCAGTGCCTTCCTGCACCCTAGAATGGATTACGTCCCCAAAGGTGCCCTCGGTTGTCCCATGACCTGTTAGGCTCCAGGCATTCTATCCTCCTCTGTTTCAGACCCCAGACCAAGAAAAGCCAAACCAGCTGTACCCGGTGCGAGCAATGGACTCTTATGTCCACAGGACGAGTACTTGGAGAAAGTTGGAACAACTGTTTATCTTCTACGGCCCCCGAGGAGAGAGGCCTGCTAACAAGCAGACAGTTAGCAGGTGGCTTATCGACGCTATCGTGTCTTCTTAGGAGTCCTCTGGCCTCCCCGCTCCTTTTGGGGTCAGAGCGCACTCGACCTGGAGTGTGGCAGCCTCCAAGGCTTGGTCCTCAGGAGTGTACGTAACCTAGAGACTTTTCTTAGGAAAAAATGTCCACTCTGGAGATATTCGTGCAAATGACAAAAAAAAACATGATAGAAACTAGAGCAACATATTCAGAGATCACAGGCAATTCAGTAACTGATGGTAAGGGGCTGGGCAGGGTAGGGTGTGGAGCAGGTTTGTTCTTCAGTGAACTTTTAAGGATTTTGCACACAATAACTTTGTAAGAAGAGGCCACATTGGAATTTTATTTACTGTCACTGTCTTGCTTTTGAAATTTTTTTTAGAGCTGTTGGATGTTGGATGAAGACACTGATGGAATATGTGCTAATGGCTGATCAGTTGTTTCAGATCTGGGTTGTTCAAGAATACCAAAAAAATAAACTAATGAATGCAACATACACAGACTAAAAAAAGCAGTTCTGAGTTGTGCTGTGGCTCATTAGTATTATGTACTTCATTAGTTTAAAGATTTGTTTAAAAATAATTAATATTCTAAGCTATTTATAGGCAGGCATTATGCAGTTTATTAAATGAGATTTATTATTAATCTATTTAAGTGATTAACTAAGCATTAGTAATAAAGTGTTTATAAATGTCAGCAGATCGTATTATTTGCATTTCCCCCCTTGTTTAATAATCTTTTAATTGGAATATTAGCTTTCCTTTTATACTCTATAAAGGAAAGAGAAAACCAGAGAATGAGTAAAAGTTGTGCTCAATGGCATGTCAGGTTTGATTTATTAGCTTTAGCTCTTTTCCCTCACAGTTAATGGCTTCATGGCTTTTTCCCACAATTCCCACAGTATTCTTTTAATATAAATTTAGCTTTGGCACACATGCAGCTATGGGCACATGCCCATTTACAGTAACAGAAACCTGGGATGAAACAATAAAACACTCAGATCTAATAGTTACATAGTCCTGTATTTAGAGTATATAAATTAATAAAGTCAAGTCAAGTAGGCTTTTATTGTGATTCCAAATATATGTAGTGCAATACACAGTGAAATGAAACAACGTTCCCCCAGGACCAGGGTGCTACATCAGACATAAATGAACAAATTTAACAAAAAGAAACAGGGAACTACACAGAACTCCAAAAAACTCAAAATGAACAAAAAATAGAGCAAAAAAAAGGACAACATATGACAGGGTGACAGTAAACATAGCGACACTATAGCACTGACCAGTACAGTACAGAATTATGTACATGTAAAACCTTCAGTGCTGTTGTTATGGAATTTAAGTAATTGGTGGGGTGGAGTGATGCGGAGTTACTGCCTGCCTGAAGTTCTTAGAAAACGTTTGATTCCTCTTATGTCACAGCAATTTACTGTTTTTAAAATTTTTTATGGCTATTTGTTCTCAGCAGTCTTTAAAACAAACAAACAATGCTAATATGAAAAGCCAAAACTGTTGCAAAACACTAAAACTGGAGACTTTTTCCAGGATTCAGTCTCCTTACAAAAAATGATTAATAATTTAAACAATAATATATTTCCTACACCACTTCAAAAATGTTCTAAATATATTGCAAAATAATGAGGAACATTTCATCTCTGTATGCCTCTCTCTCTCTCTCTCTCTCTCTCTCTCTCTCTCTCTCTCTCTCTCTCTCTCTCTCTCTTTTTTTTCTTTTTGAAAGTAACCATTCATGCTTAGATTTGCTTTTTAATAATCCCATCATTTTGTTAGAAAAATCCATGAGGTTTTAATTGGCGATCATTTGTTCGCAGCACATTAACACATTTAAAGCTTTTAACCATGTTTCTCTTTTCCCTCATGTGCCATTTGGAGTGTACAATATGTGTGTGCGTGTGTGTGTGTGTGCGTGTGTGTGTGTGTGTGTGTGTGTGTGTGTGTGTGTGCGTGTGTGTGTGTGTGTGTGTGTGTGTGTGTGTGTGTGTGTGTGTGTGTGTGTGAAAAATTAAGAGCATAATTTTTCACATCCTTAATTATCCACTTTATGAATTGACTCTTGTTGAACTCTTTAGTGCTGCAATTAAATCATCCAAATTCGACCATATAGTAAAAACAGGACAGGAGGTTTTAAAAGTGAATTAAGGTCTAACTGTCATTCTTGATACAGACAGTGTGTGTTTTTATAGTGTCGTGGCCTGTGTGTGTGTTATGTGGTGTTCTGACTCTTATCAAGTCAGACACTTACGCGTTTTTTTTTATTTCTGAATCTCAATTTCACAAAGATGAAGGATGTAAATCACAGTCATCAGTGCTGATGTGCACAGTTGGAACATCTTCAGCATGAAATCGCTTGTACGCTGTTTTAGATTTTTCCTGAAAATAGGTAAATGAAATGACTGAAAAAATTGAAAAACAGAAGGAAAAATAATTGCACTTCCAGTTGACAGGAAATTGCTCACCATCTAAAAGCAGCTATCTATATATCTGTCTGTGTGTTTGTTTTATATTTATTTATTTATTTTATTTTATTTTATTTTTTTGTGGGTCAGTCTGTTTATTTAATCATGTTTTTCAATGTATCTTTATTTTTTCTTTATTTCCTGACATTTTTATTTAATGTTATCTTTGAATTCTCCACTTTTTTTCCCCGTTTGACTCGAACACACACTGTTTTCTTGCTTTTATACTTGTGGAGCACAATCAAGTTTTTTTAAGTGATATAATAATTTTCTTGATGGAAGGTGTAGATTTCATGCCACGTTTCATTCCACTCCATGTTCCAGTCTTCTTGAGTGAGAAAGATGGAAGCTCTTCTCTTTCTCTGCAGTTCATTACCCTCTGCTCTGGATGTTTGGCTGAGGTCCAAGATGGCCTCCAGGTTCAATGCTGTCTTCTCTATATTCTAGTCTCTCTCTCTCTCTCTCTCTCTCTCTCTCTCTCTCTCTCTCTCTCTCTCTCCAGCTAACCACCAGAAACATGTCCCTGTTTCTGAACTCACTGTAGATCAGTTTATGGATTTCATCTGGAGAGTGTATATTTCCGAAATGCTAAACCCTGTCATTATGGTGAAAAGTGCAGGTCTATTTACATTCCACTATGAATGAAAAAAATGCTTAGGCCATGTAGGGAATAAATCACAATGTTTTGCTGTGCTGTTAAAAGAAAACAGGGTGCTGTGCTGAAGCAGAATTGTTGCACCCTGAAGCTGATTATTTTTGTCTTCTATTGCAATTACAAAAAATATTTTTCTAATATTGATTTCCTTTTATAGCTTTATTTAGTTCTCATTATGATTGAGCATATCCTAAAATGAACTGTAAATTAAATGTCATTATTTATAGCACTTGCTGGTTCTTAGGGTGTCATGTTATTTGTGGAACAAGAGAGAGGGGAAAACATACAAAACCAACAAAATAAAACCAAACACAAATCTATAATACGAAGGAACAAAGTTCATTACCAAATACATCAGGATTTAGGGAGGGGGTCCTGTTCTGCCATCTTTGTTTTTTTTTCTCATGGCACCTCTGTTTACCCACCAGATTTTGCAATTGTGTCCCTCATTAGTCAGCTATTGTTTCCACCTGTGTTTATTCACCTCCTGTGTGTATGCAATGTGACATTTAGTGTGACATTATGTAGTCTTGCATTTTTTTTAGTCTTGCAAGTTTTGTGCTTGTTTTTTGTGATTTGTTCTGCTTTTTCTAAAGAAAGACCTTTTTGACTGAGTTCTAAAAGGTATTCAGTTATTTCCCTTTTTGAGTTGTGAATTTACATTTGCACCTTTTCCTAGACCAGACTTTGTTTTTTGGACATTTAACCTGTTTGACACTGTCTCTGCACTTGGGTTCACACATCACCTGATAAAAAAATGCTAAACTTCCTCACTCTCACAAAGTCATCCCCGGTTTGAGCTGAGAGCCTGACAATAGAGACCATGAAGTGTAAAAGAAAAACATGAAGTGACAAATCTGTGGAACGTAGCCACGAAATATGACTTAGTGCAGTGGCTTGTCGGAACTGTAAAACCCCAAAACAAAAACAGTTGGGACAATTGGCAAAATGTAAATAAAACCACAATGCAATGATTTGCAAATCTCTTACATCTATATTCTATTCACAATAAAACAACAAAAAAACTATTAAATGTTTAAACTGAGATTCTATACCATTTGAAGAGAATATAAGATAATTTTGAATTTGATGGCTGTAAAACATCTAAAACAAATTGGACCATGTTTACTAAGTTTTGGAGAGGAATGTTGTCCTATATGTGTCTGATACAGAATTCTATCTGCTCAACAGTTCTGGGTATCCTTTGTTGTATTTTTCATTTCATGATATATCACATTTTTTAAATGGTGAAAGGTCTAGACTGCAGCCAGGCCAGTTAAGCACCTGAACTCTTCTACTGCTATTCTAATAGATTTATTATGCAGTTAGCATTTTCTTAATCAAATATGCAAGGTCTTTACCTTAAAAAGACATTTTCTGGATGGAAGCATTTGTTGCTCTAAAACCCTGTATATATTATTCAGCATTGATGGATCCTTTGCAAATGTGTAAGCTGCCTATTCCACAGGTATTAATGCACTTCCATCCTATCAGAGATGCGGCTTTTTGAATTGAGCGCTGATAACAAGCCAGATGGTCCCTCTACTTTGTAGACTGTGGACTAGATGTGGTGTCCATGGTTTCCAAAAATAAAATTATAATTTAAATTTATCTAACCAGTTTTCAACTTGCCTTGGTACATTTTAAGTGAGATTTGGCGCATCATTTCTTTGTCATGTTCGCACATGCTTTCTTCTTTGCACAATAGAGATTTAGCCTGGTTTTGTGGGTGACTTGGCAAAATGTGATCACAGACAATGATTTCTGCAGGTGTTAATGAACCCAACGTATGATTTCATTACAGAATCATTGTGGGCTCAGTGTCACACAAAAAAATAAACACAAATTTAACAAATTCAAAGATCCTTACACCAACATAAAATATTTGGTGTCCGAAAGCAAGTCTAGTCAGTCAATTCCATGAATTATTATTTCTAGACCCCCAGGGCCCTACTCTGATTTTCTCGTAGAATTTGCAGATTTTTTTAAAAAATCTAGATGCTACTTTAGACAAAGCATTAATTGTTGGTGACTTTAATATTCATTTAAAAAATCAGGAAGACTCCTTAAGACTCCTTAAGGGTTATTGCATTAGTACCTTGCCGCGTTACCACGCGTACATTCACTTCATCTACAGCAGCGAGTTTTATCAATAATCCTCCGGAGATGTCTCTAGTTGTCAATATCTCCATCTGAGCCCACAGAGCTTGAATGGGCCACTGAATGTCTGGAATCCACATTCTGTTACACTCTAGATGACGTAGGTCCCCTAAAACCAAAATGATCAGGAAATAGCACCATGGTATAATGATCATCTGCACACCTTAAAACAGACCATTCAGAAATTAGAACGTAAATCCAAATTGACAGTATTTCAAATCGCATGAAAGGAGAGGCTCCTGAGTTATAGAAAAGCTCTTAGTGCTGCTAGATCAGCAAATTTCTCTACCCTTATAAAAAAAATACAAGCATAATCCTAGGTTTTAATTCAAGTATGGTAGCAAAATTAACAGGAAATGAAAGCCCTGCACTAACATGCAAACCATCAAGAGGTAGTAATGATTTTATACATTTTAAAATAATAAAGTTGAAAACATCAGGCAAAAAATCCAGGCAATTAATATAAATCCAAAATATATTATAAATAACTCTGCAGATAGCACTGTAATTATAACAGACAATCACTTACAAAGCTTTACTCCTTTTAAAGAGAATGACTTAATTTAATTTATTTTCTTATCAAAATCATTCATTTGTATTCTTGACCCTTGCCTACAAGTTTCTTCAAACAAATAATTCCAGAAGAAATTATACCTGTTCTAAAAATAATAAACTTTTCCAATCAGAACTGGATGTGTACTTAAATTCCTCAAACTGGCAGTTAACAACCTCCTAATTAAGAAACCTGACCTTGACCCTTGTCAGCTGTCCAACTACAGGCCAATATCAAACCTCCCCTTTATATTCAAGATTTTAGAACAGGTTGTAGCACAGCAGTTATACTCACATCTACTTAGGAATAACATGTTTGAAATGTATCAGTCAGGATTTAGGCCTCATCATAGCACAGAGACACCGCTAGTTAAAGTGGTAAATAATCTGTGGTTGGCCTCTGATCAGGGTTTTGTCTTCTTACTTTTTTGGCTCGACCTTTGTGCAGCTTTTGACACCATTGACAATGCTATCCTCCTTGCTAGACTAGAGAATGTTGTTGGAATAAAGGGAACAACTCTCTCCGGGCTTAGGTCTTATCTGACTAATTGCTATCAGTTTGTTGTTATAAATGGTGAGTTCTCCACACTCCACTCTGCACACTTTTCTCTTTATATATGCTGCCTCTGGGTGAAATTATACATAAACATGGTATTCGCTGATGATACACAGTTGTATATTTCAGCAAAGCCAGATGAGAGAGATCAACTTTAAAGTGTTGAGGAGTGTGTAAAAGACATTAGACAGTGGATGGTTGATAACTTCCTTCTGTTCTTCTTGGATAAGACGGAAGTACTTTTACTAGGGCCACATGTATCTAGAAGTAAACATTATGATTATGTAGTATCTCTGCATGTGAATAACATTACCAGGATCGCTCTCTCTCACCTTAGAAATGTAACTAAATTTATAGTAATATGATGTCGTTACAGGATGCAAAAAATTGTTCATGCTTTTGTTACATCTAGATTAGACTACTGTAACGCTTTACTGTCTGTGTGTTTGAATAAGTGCATAAATAAGCTTAATTTATTCAGAATGCAGCACTAATAATACTTACTAGATCTAGAAAAAATTATCACATCACCACTATTATAATCAGTGTACACTGGCTCTCAATTAAATCTCACACTGATTATAAAATAAATTAAAAACTACTGATGTATAAAGCACTTGACAGTCTCACGCCACAGTATCTTAGTGAACTCCTCTACCATTATCATTATCACCTCTCCATGCCTACTTAGATCAAAAGGTGCAGGCCATATGTTGGTATTTCAAATAATAAAGACTACAGCAGGAGGCAAATCTTTTTATAATAAAGATCACAGTTATGGAACAGCCTTCCAATTAGGGTTCGGGACTCCAACACTCAGCTTTAGTCAAGCCTTTTATCTGTAGTTATTTCTTGGGTAAAGCAGCAGATCTGGAGGGATCATGGATATCGAGTGTTTGGTGAACTGGGATATTTGTATTCTGTCGTCCCCTCACTGTCATAGGTTCACTGAGGTTTGTTGATGGTGGTGTGGTAGGCCGTCTCTTATCCCAGAGATCCCTTATGTCTGTGTTACCTTCTGGCTCTCCTTTTTAGTTATGCTGCCATAGCGAGTCTTGCCAGGGTCCCCAACTGCAGTGTCATTAACTTTTATACAACAATAAGGATAATTAATAATCCACATCCTTCTCTTCCTGTCAACCCTTCTCTCTCTCTCTCTCTCTCTCTCTTGGTTGAGTTAAACATGCTCCTGAGGTGACCCCTGTTTCTGCCCCTTTCCTCTCCTTGGATATGCCCGCTGCCTCTGTATGGTGTTGTCTTCGAATAGAGGCCACTATGTGCAGCTGGGAATGGTTTCTCATCAACAGCCTGGGGATCCATGAAATTATGGTGTAAGAACAGGAGCTTTGCGGATGGATTTGGACTGTAGTTACTGTCAACAGTCTGCTTGATTTTCACCCTTGTCCATTGTGCAAAGAGATTTCTCCAGATTCTCCTTCGGGAACTCAAGCTGCGTCAACAAACGCTTTGCCAACTCCTCTACGTGACCACGCTCGAAAGCATGTGTGTAATCTGTCCAATGGAACAGCGTTATGTCCCTAGCGGGGTGACATAGTGAGCAGTAAGCAATGAAAGCACATGCTGTGGAGACAGTGCTAGCGTCTGTTATTCATAAATTGCTCTGTAAGTGTCTGTTCTTCCTTCTCTTAGGTTTTCACTATAGCAAGCTAAAGGTAAAAAGGTAATGGACTGAGGTAAGCAATCCTTTAGGCTAAGTGTGTTATTCCTTGCCCGCATGTCTGGGGGCGAAACATGCTAGGTTGGCTCCCCAATGAAGCTGACTGCCCACATGCTTATGCGTACACTCCGCTCCTGGAGAGCGCTCTTAGAGAAGGGCGCTCTTGCCAGCGTTTCTCCCAGTTCTGTTCCCACTTCTGCCAAAGCAAAGTGACTGTTAGGTTTGTGGGGTTCGCAAAAAGATCTGGCAGAGGAAATTAAGACAGGGGTGTCCCTTTCTTCTTCCTCAACTGCCAGACCCAGTGCCTTTCTTAGGGCTTGGAAGGCCCACTTGGGCGGGTTCTTACTGCTGCAGAAAGGCTCACCATTCTTCCTCTCTTAATCTGAGGATGGGGATGAGGGGGCAACATGCAGGAAAAACCTGCGAACTTGCTTCTACAGCCCATCCAGTTTGAGGAACTTTTGGAGGGAGTGACTCGATCTGCATCTAAAACTAATCATCGTTTGGCCGGCTGAAAAGCAGGAGCTGCATCCTCAGAACAAACTAGTTGGCCATTTTCTGTGACCTAGGCCACTGCCTCCTTGCCTGGGCCTGCCTTTCTTTCCCAATCAATGGATTAATCTGTATTCGGCCCGCATCTTTAGCCGCAACGTTGACTTCTACTCTAATGTAATGTAATGACTGAGGGAGTGCGGTTATGGGGTGATTCCCTGGGTCAAGAAGATGCTTGAGAGATATCTCTCTCCTGGCACTGCATCATCCCTCAAGACCCCGGTGTAAAAACAATAACATTCTTGAACTGCCACAGACCTGTCTCTTTGACCCCTAGTGGCCATTGAGAGCCACTTGTGGCTGACCCTCTCTGATTTTAATCTAAGAGTTCTTCTTCGGATGCCCAGGCACACAATGAGGTCCAGAGACAGAGCATCGCCACTCGCACTCCTCCCACCAGGGACTCTAGGTGGCTCTCCAAGTCAAAGCCCAAGGAAGTGATGGATCCTAGGATTATCATACTTCATTGTTCCCAAAAAGGATGGGGGGGCTGCGTCCCACTTGGGTCTGTGTCAGCTTAACTGCTCATTAATTACGCTCAGTTTCAATATGCTCAAATCGTGTATCAAATCAGGTCAGAGGACTGGTTCGTCATTATAGATCTGAGGGACATGTACTTCTATATACCCATCCTTCCTCTACATAGGACGTTTCTGAGGTTTGCTTTCAGGGGAAAATCTTACCAAATCCATTTGGCCTTGAACTCTCACCCCGTACTTTTACAAAGTCTGTGGATTTGGCTCTGAGTCCTCTGATACTCCGGGGCACCTCGTACTGAACTATATTAACGATTGTTTGATATTAGCTCAATTGGAGCAATTGGCAACCCGGCAACGAGATGACGTTCTCGCCCACATGAAGTGCTGATCTGTACGGACAACACATCGGTGGTCTCTTAAATCAACCATCAGGGGGGTCTGCGCTCTCGCCTTCTTTACAAGCTGGCACGACAGATCCTTCTGTCAGCCCAAGGGAAGCTGAAGGCACTAAAGGCAGTATACATCCAAGGGTGCTTAAACCAGGGAGGAGAAGCCCTTTCGAGGCAAGGGCCGAGGCCCATGGAATGGAGACTCTACCCAGAAGTGGTGGAGCAAATATGGAGGAAGTTTACAGAGCACAAGTGGACCTGTTTGCGACTCAAGAGACCTCGCACTGTCCCCTCTGGTTTCCCCTCACCACCCAACTCCTCTCAGACTGGAAGCCTCAGCCATGTCTGTACAATGTACACTGTACAATGTACACTGCTGTTGCACTGCTCCCAGGATTTCTGGAAAGACTTCGCCAGGATGAAGTCCATCTCTTTCCGGTAGCCCCGTGGTGGAAATAATGTTCCTCACTATAAACTGATGAATTTTAAACTGTTTGTCAATGGTGTTATAACTCTTCCCAGACTAATGGTCAGGAACAATTGTTCCTTTAAGATCATTGCTGATTTCCTTCCTTACTTGAAAATGTGCTAGCACATGCCTAAATGTTCCAGACCAGCAAACTGTTAAAACGGGATTTTATAGAGGTGGTCACACTTCCTGAAGATTAAATAATCAAGGGCATTTCCAGCACCTGGCTTCCACTTAGCCTTAGAATTCCTATAGATGCAGTAGGGATGTACTTAGTTTTTTTACACATTTTTTTTTCCATTTTGGTTAAAAAAATTATTTTGTAAATGATGTAATATGTCATGTGCTGTTGTTCATAATAAGACTTAATAAGGATCAGCTGATGTTCTGATCCATAAAAAACAGAATTCACACAACTGTACTAGAAACTGCTTGTTAAGGTCTTGACTATTTGAAACAGCAAAAAAAAACGATGTAGTCACCACCAGATCTATAGCTAACGTTTGCAATGGATGATTGGATGAAAGCTGACAGGAGCTTCCTTGTGACAAGTGTAACATTTTCATCTGAGACTGCTCCTGAATTTTTGTATCTTGGTATTAGTGACTTACCAAAATAATGAGAAACAAACCATCAACAGATTTTATCTTTTGTTCTCTGTTACTTGAAGCCTCTACTTGTTCTTTGTGATTTAAAATAAAAAAGTTGTCTTTGGGGAAACCTCAGCTCAGCTATTTTTGGGCCTGAACTCTATATCTAATGTCTACTTGTCCTTGTTGTTGACAAAGAAACTAGCAGGAGGCAGTTGCAAAAATGCTGTCTGCTAATGAAAATGCACTGAAGCGGCATAAGGGAATGAGAACACCATCCAAGTCTCTGTGGGCACCATACCAGTGTATGTGTGTGTGTGTTCGTCTCATTTGCATCCAGTTTACAGAAAAAAAGAGTCTCTTATTGCATTGCAGATTGCCACAAAAATGGGGAGAAATGACTATTTCTGTTGGCCCTGCTGAGTGCCTAACCCTATGTGCTTTCTCCAGGAGTTTTCTCAATCACTCATAAAGTTTAAAAACTAAGTTTTAGAGTGTGCTTTCATATTAAATACACCTTTTCCCTGGCTGAATTTAGACAGAATGGGCAGATATAATACCTTGCTAGACTACATAAAGATTTGTTTATCAATGAAAATTAATGCACCAAAAATAGGTTATAATAATAATGTTAATATTAATAAAAACATATAATTGTAAACAGCAGTTGAGGGCCTTAGGCAGCATCAGTGCTCATTTTAAAGACATACATTTACACAATTTCAATACAACAAACTTTTCTTAAGACATTTCCTCATTGTTTTCAGTAGCTCCTAAAGCCTGCTGGATAACATAGGGTCGCTTTGCTGAGCAAATGTCCCAGGTTTAGTATTAATATATAAATGCATTCCTGAGAAATGGCTTCACTGCCTATTTGCATGCAAAATAAAAGATTTTTAGCCATCCTGATAGCAGAGCCTGGCAAACATTTATTGGTAATGTGTTCCACATTTTTTGTGCATGAAAATGTACATCTGCAGTAAGATCACCTGTGATAATTAAACTCCTTAGCCAGATGGCTTACACATGGAAATGATGCAGATGAACCAGTTGAAGCTGAAATCAAACTTTTGGGCAAAATTAGCTCAGTAGTAGTGAAATGTTTTATTTAAGGTCAACTACATGTTGTCTTTTTGCTAATACTTTTACTAGAATATTTACACAGGAAAATACAGCTTTTACACAGGAAATCTGTGTAAAAATATTAAATAATAATAAAAATAATATTTTAGAGACATCATATAGTCATTAAATCTACTATAATACTATATACCATTTTATGTCTTATTCAGTACATGACCAGGCATAACTTTATGGCCACTGATCAGGCATAACATTATGACCACCTGCCTAATATTGTGTTGGTCCCCCTTTTACTGCCAAAACAGCCCTGACCTGTGGAGCATTAACAGCATTAACCTCTGCAACAATTTGAGCTACAGTAGCTTATCTGTTGGATTTGGACCACACGGGCCAGGCTTCTCTCCCCACATGCATCAATGAGCCGTGGCCACCCATATCCCTGTCACCAGTTCACCACTGTTTCTATCTTGGACCACTTCTGATAGATACTGACCACTGCAGACCGGGAACATCCCACAAGAGTTGCAGTTTTGGAGATGCTCTTACCCAGTTGTCTAGTCATCCCAATATGGCCCTTGTCATACTTGCTCAAATCCTTATGCTTGCACGTTTTTCCTGCTTCTAACACATCAACTTTGAGGAGACCTATTCTTAACCCCTGAACACACAATTCCTGAGTAGGAAAGTCTTTTGTAGCATTAAAAATGTATGCATAATTCTTATGCATAATTCTAAGATATAAATTAGATATATTGGATGGTCTGGGTTTGTAGATGTTTTCTAGATACTATTATATCTATCTATATCTGTTCGCTATCTACTATTATATGTTATATGCTATAACAGGTATAAACCAAAGAGTTAATTTAAAAGTTTAATGAGTGAAGGTTGACGGAGGGAAAATCTGTGACCTGGTCACACTCAACCTGTCAGAAATGAATGGTGGAATATTGTGAAGTCTTAAAGTGGCCTGTCAGATGTGACACTACTGTGCTGATATTTTTCACGCTTTTGTCCTCATTAAAAGCTAAATTCATGGGGGAGACCGCTGGTTCATTAGTTCGTTTCCAAACACAGTATTTGGACGTTTTGCCAATTTTTTAATGAAGGTTTAAATAAAACTTTTTACTTGTATGCTTGATTGAGGTATTCCAGTACAAGCATGTGTAACTAGACTATATTGTGTTTGGTATGACATAGACACCTATAGATCAAGTGCTTCTGTTAATGTTCATCAGCAAACAACAACATAATAAAGAGAAAGTAATCTTAATGATTTTGGCAGTCAACAGAATATGGTCGGCATTTCGGAAACTAGTGATCTCCTGGGATATTAAAGCACACTACTCTGTTGAGGCATCAATGGTCCAGGCTACAATGTATTAAATAACCAATCTTTAAAACTGTAGTGAGCAGAAAAGCATCTCAAATTATCTAGTACTTCTAATCGATGGGCTACAACAGCAAAATATCGAATGGGATTTCAAAACGGTTGGTAATGATCAGGAATCTGAGGCTACATTGTGCCATGGGATAATGGACAGTTGGAAATTTGACAAACACCACCCCTGGTCTATCCACATTACCTGGTTTTCTATATGCTACATTGCTTTAATCCACTGACACATATTTGACATTTTGTTGTATAATATGCATTGGAAACAAGCTCTTTACATATACACATATGCAATATAACTCCAGAGTAAACACAGGATAGATTGTAATAAGCAGTCAACAAATTCAAATAGCTCCGATGTGTCCAAAGTTGATGTGTCCACATCCTGGCACTGCCACAGCCCTGATGGTCTTGAGCCTTGCCAAGCTTGCTGTACTCCTGCAGCTGGGAAGGGTCAAGCTCTGGAGAGGCAGCAGATGGAACTACTTAAAGACTCTGATCTCCAGCATTAGCACTATCATTTAACATCCTGCTAGGAGATCCCCCTTCTCTTCTTGTTTATCCCTTACAGGCTTTCGAAATACTTCAAAAACATCTCAAGGAAACAGAAATGGTGCAGAAGTTAACATTTTCTTTCATTTGTACTTGGGAGAAACAACAAACAATTTATCACTCACACTTAGCTTTTTGTGTCCAATGAATAAATATTGACTAAAATGTTGTTTTTTTTTTTTTTTTATCTAACAATTAACAAGAGATGTGATATATTTTATCTGCTTCACTTCTTCTTCTTCTTCAAAACTTCACAATTTTGGTCACTGTTTATGTATGTTCTTTTTTTTGTTATTTTGGTACTTATGAATTCTGGTTTTCTGTGCTTTTTTGCGTGTAATATTGTACCTGTAATATGCTCTGGCTTGTCAGCTGTACTGAATTGTGAAGCATTGTACAACACTGGGATCTACTATTCTTTGTTTCGGCTGCTCCCGTTAGGGTCTCCACAGCGGATCATCTGTCTCGATATTGCCCTGTATTCTTCATCTGCATCTTTTAAACCAGCTACCTCCGTGTCTTCCCTCACAACATCCATAAACCTCCTCCTTGGTCTTTTCCTCCTTCCTGGTGGCTCCATCTTTAGCATTTATCCAAACCATCTCAAACTAGTTTTCCTCATCTTGTCTCCAAAACGTCCTACATGCGTGGTCCCTCTAATAAAATCGTCTCTAATCCTGTCCATCCTCGTCACTCCCAATGAAAATCTTAGCATGTTCAGCGCTGCCACCTCCAGCTCCACCTCCTGTATTTTAGTCAAAGCTACTGTCTCTAAACCATACAACATCGCAGATTTCACCACAGTCCTATAAACTTTCCCTTTCACCTTTGCAGATTCTATCACACCCTTCTATTACAAATCACTCCTGACACTCTTCCCCACCCACTCCACCCTGCCTGCACTCTTTTCTTCACTTATCTAACACACTCTTTATTACATTGCACTGTTGACCCCAGGTACTTAAACTCATCCACCATCTTTTCTCCCTGCAACCACACCACTCCACTGAACTTCCTCTCATTCACACACATGTATGCTGTCTTACTCATACTGACTTTCATTCCCCTTCTCTCCAGCACATACCTCCACCCCTCCAGAGGTCATGTTTGACCTTGTCCATCAACCTGTCCATCAACACTGCAAACAGGAAAGGGCTTAGATCCTTGATACAGTTCCACCCCCATCTTAAACCAGTCTATCGTTCCTACTGCACACTTCACTGCTGTCACACTGACCTCATACATGTCCTGCACCACCCTCACATACTTCTCTGCCACACCAAACTCCCTCATACAATACCACCCTGTCGTAAGGTTTCTCTAAATTCACAAACACACAATGCAACTCTTTCTGACCTTCTTTATACTTCTCCATCAACATTCTCAAAGCAAATAATGCATCTGTAGTGCTCTTCCTCAGCATGAAACCATACTGCTCACCTGACTTCACCACTGTTTCCCATAACTTAATGATGTGACTAGTCAACTTTAACTCTTGTAGTTACTAAAGTTCTGCACAACTCCCTTATTCTTAACTGGTTTCTACTATTTAATGATACTTATAAAACTATATTATCACATCCAAGAGGTGCATTTACCCCTTATTCAGAGTTCCTTGACAGGCTTTCGATCCACTGTGACTCTGACCAGGATATAGTGCTTACTGAAGATGGATGAATTGTATAGAAGCTCTTTACCATTTTCTCCCTTAGGTAAGACATAAATATTTAAATAGTACTTTAAAATATTAGCGGTAGGTTAATGAGGTGGAGTTGCGAGGAAACAAAATGCGGGTAATTTGAGGGTCATTCAGATTTTTCGACTTAATCTGCAGACGATATTGATTTAACACTTTGTCAATCACTTGCTGCTTTCTCTGCAAGTAATTTCTTGCCCTTTTACAGCTGGTATAATGAAGCTCAGCGATGTCACTGAACGCTCATTACTATCAGCAGAGCAGTTGTGAGTGTGCCGAGCTTCCTTAAAGAGCACAGCCTGGGGGGGGGGGGGGGAGTGGGGGGGGGGGGGGGGGAGACAAGGTGGCACACACGTTTTTTTTTCCCCTTTCCTTTTCCTCAGGCTGGCAGCAATCTCTTAATTAAACAGCCTAATGGCTATAATTGCACCCATTCACAGCTCCAGCTGCTGAGGTAATGCTAGGTTTTCCACTGTCTCCAGAATTCAGCTGTCTCCGAGGTGAAAGCCGTGCATCCAAGTTCATATGGCAACAGCTGCTTTTTGACATTTTTTGTCCACTCTGCCATGCACCCTCACCTTACCTGCCACTCTGAGTCTAGGCAAGAGGCAAGCAGCAACTTTCTAATCAAGCAGGTGTACCTGAACTCAATTGAAATAACCTACTGTAACAAACATGTTTTTATACAACAATCAGAATAGGCTTGTCTGCCAACCATAATAACCTGTTGGCAGCTGACTGCAAAAAGTGCTGGATTCCAATAAATTCCTCATTGTTCCAGGATTTCTATATAACACCCTGCTGTTATTATAAATTTCTCAGCACCGCCCAGACTAATCAGATTCAGTCAGAAGACAGACTGCACTGTGGTATAACGTAGAAAAAAACATCTTTGACATTTGTATTTGCATTGTAATCCAAGCAAACACTTACACTAAAATGCTGCCCCCTCATATAACGTTTAATTTTTGAACACAGGAAATCATTTCCCACACTGTTTGGTAATAAGACAGAGCCCCACGACAATAGTGCTAGATGGTAATGGGCTTGGTGTTAAAGGGAGAGAAAATGACCCGGACACTCAGCTGCCATGACCGGTGAGTACAACGCTGATAAAGCTGTCAAAACGCATTGAATGAATCCAAGGTGAAAGAAGAGATGGAAAAAAAGATGAAGAGAGCAGAGTTCAGACATCATTACTGTTACAAGACAGACTCTGGTGTTCTCTCATCCTCCAGTGAGATTCGCATGTGGGAATGAGCGGGGGTGTGAATGAGCAGGGGTGGTCTTATAGTGCAAGCTGCTGACTTGCCATGTCTGACGGGGTAAATAAGTAGACAAAAATAACTGACTGATGTGGATTCAGTCTCCTTCCAGGTGAACTCTATTGCAGTTATCTGAAGTAATTTAACTTGACTGAATTGATTAAATTGCAGGGATTAAATCAACTGACCTGTTTTTTGGGGTTGTAGCATTTTTATTGTAAAACGTGAACTGATAAACTGACTGAAAGGACCCAGCTCTTTTCATTAATTGCAGCATAAATCCATACCACACATATCAAATAAACCAACTGTATAAATTTTAGTTTGATTTCAACTCAGCAAACAGATTGTTAGGCAGTGTCAAAGCATCTATTAATTTATAGCTTTTTGGTGAAAACAGAAATCCTTTTTTTTTTTTTTTTCTTAGTCCTTATTTGGTTTGCTTGGAACTCACATCTAACATATTGTGTGGTGTTTTTTCATTCAAGGTCTTAAGGAAGAACCCACTTTAAAATAAATGCAAAATGCAGAACTCTGTGCTAAATAAGAAGCTTTATACAGATCGAGATATGAGAAAGAGTACAGAGAAGATGCTTCACCTCTAGTGAAGATGGTCTTAAGATAAGTTGATGTCTCTTGGTGGCTCTCTGCAGGATGAATAGGATCCATTTAGTGTGCTATCTTAGCAGAGGAGGACTACATGCTTATTTGCCATTCACTAGATACTTGCAATGTATAGCTTGAAGGTTATGAATTATTGCAAAGTGTGTGTGTGTGAATACTTAGGATAAATCTTTCAATTCCCGTCCTGCTACAGTGCAATAGGCCTTACTTTCAGAGGATGAAAAAACCCCTGAAAGCTTTCATGTTCAAAATTCACAGCTTGGATCTTGAAAAACACATTCCAAATAAAAGTCCACTTGCAGCCATTAAGGTGACCTCAGAAAGCCTCTTTTTTTCTTGAGGGTTTCTTCTTCTGAAAAATAGGATACATGGGCAAAAGTAATTCAAATGCTCAGCTGATATCCAGAATTCTGTAAATGCACAAACAAGGTTTGCGAATAATAAATTATTGATATTGTGTATGATATACAGTATATATATATATATATATATATATATATATATATATATATATTATATATATATATATATATATATATTAAACACTCATGTCGGAAGACACATCCTGTGGTCGTGTAAAAGATGTTAATCTGTTTCATATGGGTCAAATTATTGCCATGCATAATGCAAAGAAAACATCTAAAAAGATGAAACTACTAAAATTAGATTAGAACTATCCAAAGCATTATTATAAACTGGAACGATAGTGGGGAACCATCATCTTCTAGGAAGAAATGTGGTCAAAAAAATTTTTTGAATAAACCTGATTGGGCGATTAAATAAACATTTAGTGAAATCAAATTGTATAAAAACAACAGTAGAACTCATGCCTATGTTTATTAGTGAAAGTAAGAGCTTTTTCACACACACAATGCAAAAGTACTTGGGACTGAACAGCTGTGTAGCCTTAAGAAAACCACTTATCAGTGAGGCTAAATGAAAAAAACAGGCTTCAATTTGCTAGAGAGCATAAAAATTGGACTCTGGAGCAATGATGAGTCCAGATTTACCCTGTTCTAGAGTAATATGCACATCAGGGTGAGAAGAGAGGTGGATGAACTGATGCACCCATCATGCCTAGTGCCTACCGTACAAGCCTGTACAAACATGGATTGGCCACCACAGAGTCCAGACCTTAACTCTATTGAG
Organism: Silurus lanzhouensis; assembly: GCA_039877035.1. Taxonomy (NCBI): domain Eukaryota; kingdom Metazoa; phylum Chordata; class Actinopteri; order Siluriformes; family Siluridae; genus Silurus; species Silurus lanzhouensis. The sequence goes on along the minus strand of JBCEWE010000486.1, from coordinate 1,352,838 downwards.
AATCTTTGAAATGTGCTGGAGAAGACTTTTCGCAGCGGTCCAACTCTGCCATCATCAATACAAGATCTTGGTGAAAAAATGACTGCAACTCTGGATGGGAATAAATGTTGTGACATTGCAGAAGCTTTTTGAAACAATGTCACAGTGAATGCGTGCTGTAAAGCTAAAGGCGGTCCAACGAGCGTTAGAGTGTGTGACTTTTGGACGTGCAGGATATATATAGGACTCGCTGTTTGTGATCATAGAGCTGCGAAAAAAGGAAAGTGCATTGCAGCATACTGTAGCCGAACCTGTAGGGAGAGACCTAGTACTGACATTTTGTCTATTTCTTGTTTACATGTTAATGCAAGGCAGCAGGACTGCTTTAATCCAGAAAACTCCCTGGCTTCAGTAAACGAAAAGAGTTGGGTTAAAATGTCGACTGCCAGGAGCTGATTTTATTTTATTCCATCAGAAAAAAAGAAAAACTACAGAAACATTCTCAATGCCTTGTGTTAGAAGAGCATGCATGATTAAAAGAATCCCAGTCCTATATGCTCCTCAAAGCCAACAGTCTTAAGACAAATCATACAAACCCAAATTTATAAGCTAATGACATTACTGAACCTTGCCTAAAGATGGTCACCATGTCAAACCTTGGAATTATTCCTGTAAGAATAGCCATCAAAAAGGAAAAATTATAAACTATATGGTGCCAACAAAGTGTGTAGATTTTTTTATGTAGTGCTTTTAACAATTGACACTGATCAAAAGCAATTTAGGTTGGTAACTCTTATTCATTTACCTAGGCATTTGAAAAAAAGCAGTTTGCATTAAAAAAAATACAAATCAGTCTCAATGCAAAAAAAAAAAAAAAGGATTAAAAGATTGTTTATGAATTTGTAATGCACAAGTTAGCATAAATATGGTGAATGTCCAGGGTACTTAGTTCTCCTTGCATCCATGTGGGTTCTTCAACCTGCCATGATGAGTGGATTGGTGTCACAATTTGGTGTAAATGAGTATGTGAAGGTGTGATTGCATTGTGTTCAATGATGGAATCACATCCCTCCCAGGGTGTCTTCCTGTATCACACCCAGAGTTGCTGAGATAAACCCTGGAGTCACTGCGGGGCTGATCCAGTTAATGAATGGGCTCACTTTCATACACGGCGTTGAGTTTATAAACAGATGTCTCTAGGCAATAGACTAGATGGGCAAGGGCATGCTCTTTATTCCCAAGCTCTTGATTTACCAAATGATCTGCGTTCTACACTTTCACATATGAGTATGATTTTTGATATGTGAAAGAAAAAAATCATTGATACAAGCAGTTAAAAACGACTTTTGTTTTTGGTTGTCTGGGCTTACTTCCCACAGCAAGAGTTTGATAATCTGTGAGATTTACATTGATGAGAGGCTCCAGCTGAGGTGGTTTAGACATCTGATGTGAATGCCGACTGGGTACCACCTGCTGGAGTGTTTACACTGGGGTCCTCCAGGATTTGCTGGAGTAATTATATCTCACAGCTGGTGTCGGAGCACATGGGAAGAATCTGGAGGAAATTGCTGAGGACAGAGATGTTTGGGCTTCTCTGCGTTTTTTTTTAAGTTGATGAGATAAAGGTCTGACAAATTGGGACAATTCGTTTTTTCAGGATACAGTTCTATCACTTTTATTTCTAACTGTTTACAGGGAATGAGCTCAAATAATTATCCTTGGTTCTCACACAAAAGATTTATCCTCGACTTTTGGCTTGCACATGGTTTAATGAATAATGCCATACAACAAATGGCATATTTGCCAACATTAGGCTTGCGCATGAATAAAACTCATTTGCATGCGTGATGGGTTCTTCAAACTCTTGAGCAACATCAACCCCGATAAAATTTGATTTCTCTGCATGCACTCAGATTGCTTTCAGTGGTGCCCCCTTACCCCATGGCAACATTAGCATAAAGACATGGCCCATTTCTCAGGCATTCTCCTATTAAACACTTCACATTACACAACATGACTCGTGTGTCAAGATGAATCACATAAGTGCATTCTGTTATCCGCTTGCTTTTCCCAAAAGCTTGATTAAACACATGGCACTGACTTATGACTCGGCCACAAAACTTTCGTTTTATCTTAAATGAAAAAACTTTGAAAAGTCTTTAAAGCCACAAAAAAAATATATATATCTCCAATCAGTTTCATTTATACTGCACTACTCCAGTCGCTGATTTACAGCAAGCTTTTATCAGTGCATACACAATAGTACATAATGCATCCTTTCTTAGAGTGCAAATGCACCTGACAACACAGATTATGGAAACTGTTTGGCTATACAGAACCTGGTTAGCTACGAGCAATGCAGGACAAGGTGACGAGATTTGCTGCAGGTTTGAGGCTGTTGAGTATTAGCTTTACCTTTTCTAGGCTGCATTCCTCACACTGTGAGAAAATTCTTGAAATGGACTTTGACATGTAATTACATTTACTGCATCGATTTGCTAAAAAAAAAATAAATAAAAAAAATAAATAAATAAAAAAAGTATTTGTACTGAAAATTCCTCAACCTTGAAAGGAGGTCTCTGGCTGGATCTGAGTAGGTGGGAATAAAAAAATAAAACTATATGTTACTATATGTAAAAATGGTTGAATGTATGTGGTTTTACGTGTTTTTCTAAATAAAAAAACAATTTTTTATTTTTTTTTAACCAGATCATCAAAATATGGAAATGCACAGTTTGTAACAGACATACACAAAAATCATCCTAGAAGCATATTTGCACAATTCAATGCTAATAAATAAAAATAGGATGTATAATTTGTGCTGTAAAGTGCTGTTTTTTAAATTTAGCATATCAATTTAAAAAAGCAGGCATATGAACACATGTAGTCAGGCTCAAGATTGGGTTGTTCACAGTTGCAAACCATACCGCAAGACCAATAAGCCACCATTGTGTAACATATTTAAAAACTTTTATCCTCCATTTTACATCACATACAGTACACAGTGTAGTTCTAGAGAAAAGCCTTGGATTTTATTCAGCCAAGCCAAGCTTTGACCTTTGAGCTCTCCATTTAGACACCTACTTACCTACCAGCTGAGCCACCAGAACACACAGAAAACTGCTGCTATACGTAGCACCTAAGGTCAGATTCTAAAATGAGGTTGTAATGTGTCAGACTTTAGGATGAATTCTTTAAAATCAATGGTCTACCTGTCTGGGCTTTGTGAAAAAGCTACTCTGAGCTCACATGTTCAAATCTCATGCTTCCTTTTCCTCTGTCTTAGAAAATGACTGCAAGACTTTAGCTGTGATAAAAAATACGAAAATAAAATCACATATACATGTAAGTCCTGGTAGCTGAGTTTGTGCGTGTAGTTCTTTGTGGAGTAAAACATTTGATGTTATAAAACAATTATAAGGAACAAACTTATAGGCAATAAACATTCTTTTGGCTTCTCCTCTTAGGGGTCGCCACAGCGGATCATCCGCATGTTTTGATTTGGCACATGTTTTTATGCTGGATGCCCTTCCTAACACAAACCTACCCATTTATCCACGCTTGGGACCGGTACTAAGGCTTGTGTAACCCTAATGGCTGGGGTTGGTTCCCTGACCGGGGCTGAACCCGGGCCGCAGCGGTGAGAGCACCGCATCCTAACCACTAGTCCACCAGGGACCCTGAACAAACTTATAGGCAATAAACTTACATATTATTTTATACCAACTTATAATCACTTTATCTGTGTAAAGCTGCTTTAAAACAATGTCCATTGTAAAAAAAAAAAAAAAAAATATGCTATATACACACACACACACATATATATATATATATATATATATACAGTGCCCTCCACAATTATTGGCACCCCTGTTTAAGATGTGGTCGTGGACTTCAAAAAATTCTCCTTTTTTTTTTTAAACAACATAGAACCCAAATGCAAAAAAAGAGAAAAATCCAACCTTTTATTTAAGTACATTACTTTGGTGTTAAAAAAATCACACATTTAGAAAAAAAATAAAAACTTGAAATCATGTGTGCCACCATTATTGGCACCCCTGATGTTAATACTTTGTACAACCTCCTTTTGCCAACAAGACAGCACTTAATCTCCTCCTATAACATTTCACAAGATTGGAGAACACAGAGAGAGGGATTTTTGACCATTCTTCTTTGCACAATCTTTCTAGATCATCCAGTGTCCTGGTTCCTCTATTATGCACTCTTCTCTTTAGCTCGCCCCACAGGTTTTTGATTGGGTTGAGGTCTGGGGACTGAGATGGCCATGGGAGGACCTTGAGTTTGTGACTGCTGAACCACTTTTGTGTAGATTTTGCCACATGTTTTGGATCATTATCCTGCTGAAAGACCCAATGACGACCCATCTTCAGCTTTCTGGCAAAGGCCATCAGGTTTTTATTTAAAATATCCTGGTACTTCAAAGCGTTCATAATGCCATGCACCCTAACAAGGTTCCCAGGGCCTTTGGAAGAGAAACAGGCCCACAGCATCACAGATCCTCCACCGTACTTCACGGTGGGCATGAGGTGCTTTTCGGCATACTCATCTTTTGTTTTACGCCAGACCCACTTAGAGTGTTTGTTGCCAAAAAGCTCAATCTTAGTCTCATCTGACCAAAGCACACGATCCCAGTTGAAGTCCCAGTACCGCTTAGCAAACTCCAGACGTTTACGTTTGTGAGTGTTAGTGAGAAAAGGCTTTTTCCTTGCATGCCTCCCAAACAGCTTGTTGGCATGTAGAGAGCGTCTGATGGTTGTTTTGAAGACTCTGTGACCCCAAGATGCCACTCTTTGATGCAATTCTGTGACGGTGAGCTTGGGAAATTTTTTTACTTCTCTTACCATCCTCCTCACTGTGCGTTGTGGCAAGATAAACTTGGAACCTCTTCCAGCCTTGTTTGTCACTGTTCCAGTTGTTTTAAACTTCTTAATGATTCCTCTGACTGTAGATACCGGCAAGTTAAGGCGAGTGGCTATTTTCTTGTAGCCATTGCCTGACTTATGAAGGTCGACACACATCTGCCTTACTTGAATGGTGTGTTCTCTTGTCTTTTCCATGTTGACAAATGGGTAAGAAAATTAGGCCTCTGTGTCACGTCATATTTATACCCCAGGGAAACAGGAAATCATGAATTACTAATTAAAAGTCCCTAGATACCCTGACCAATCTTAGCAACTACAGAAAAAAAAAACAAAAAAAAAAAAACAATTAAATTTTTCAGAGGAATTGTTAGGGGTGCCAATAATTGTGGGACACATGATTTCAAGTTTTTTTTTTTTTTTCTAAATGTATGATTTTTTTTACCACCAAAGTAATGTACTTAAATTAAAGGTTGGATTTTTCTCTTTTTTTGCATTTGGGTTCTATGTTGTTTTAAAAAAAAGGAGAATTTTTAGAAGTCCACGACCACATCTTAAACAGGGGTGCCAATAATTGTGGAGGGCACTGTATATATATATATATAGTACAGACCAAAAGTTTGGACACACCTTCTCATTCAAAGAGTTTTCTTTATTTTCATGACTATGAAAATTTTAGATATATATACCAACACAAAACCTCCTCATATTACAAGACTTATTCACCTGCCCACCTGCTGCCACCTGTTTTTGAGGGCTTTTATCTCCTTACATCACCAATGCACTATGAAGCATGTTTAGTAATGTGAACTAAGAATTAAGTTTTCAATATCATAATCCAGCAACTACAACCTGCCCTCTGAGTCACTGACATTGCCTGCATTTTTTTTCAAAGCTTTATTTTATAATTTACATTGTCTACACTAAGTGATATACTTGTGAAGAAAGACAACAGTCTAAGCCAAGCATTGAACCATGTTTACAGAGTAAGAAAAATGATTAATTGTACCTGTATATATATATATATATATATATATATATATATATATATATATATATATATATATATATATATACATACATACATACATACACACACACACACACACCAGTGAGCCAAAAGCCTTTAGCAAGTGCAACTGCACCAGCCTTTCTTGTCTTCACTGTGGTTTTATGTTACTGGTTTGATCCTTGGAAAACATTCCTAGCTGCTGTGTAGTTGAGAAGCAACAACAGAAAATAATACAAAAATGTACCAGTCCTTAAGCAGCAGGATGGTGCAGTGGGCAGCATTGTTGTTTCACAGCTCCTACAGCTCCAGTTTAATCCTGTGTTCAGGTTCCCATCTGGCCTTCGTTTTCTACCCGGCATTACTGAGATTAACTTGAATCTACTTCCACTCTGACCAAGATTAAGCCCTCCACTACAGGAAAATCCTCAGAGTGGTTTAAATTTTGCATTTTTCTTATGATGGGTTAGATGTTTTGAATGTATTTTATTAATATTTGGAAACACGGGAAAAAAAAAAGAGATTGCTGAGGAAATAATTGTTAATAGGCCAGCAGTTGTTTCATTGATGCGGTTCCAAAATATTAAATATAACTATAAACTAATGAAAATGCAGTGGGTCATTTTCTTTAATCAAAATTAAAATTTGGAATTTGAAACAAAAATTCTGTAATTTAAGAAAAAACACAAATGCAGAGTATTACCTCTGCTTCACTGCACCATGTTGATTGCTTTCCTTTAACAGGACACTATGAAATCTTTTATTATTCACTAAGTAAGTAATCTGAGTTAAACATTGGCCAGAACAATAGAAGGTAACTTTCATACAGTTGAAGAAGTCGGAAGAAGATGTGAGCAGTAACTGTATCCCTCACGCAACTTTTGCTACTTTAAAAGAGTTTTTTTGGCTGCACTGATTTAACACAGAAATCACATCTGAAGAAAGTTCCTAACACATCTGAGACTATGGATCAATTGTATGCTATAACAAGCCTACTAATATTAAAAAACATCACCAAAGCTAATGGACTAGTTTGAAGTTTTGAGTGAATTATATTTTAAAAAGTTCAATATTTGTACAAAGAGACAAAGGATCAATGATATCCTCCGGTGAGCCTAACACTGAGCATCCATTATTAAACTCTACTCGAATACTGAACGTTTATTTCATCCTGTCCCATGGCAGAAATGAAATAATTTTTTTTGCTAGCATCTCAATCAAATCAATCCATCACTTCACTCACATGTGACGTGACAAGGCGAGAAACAAATGCTGCATGTCTGCTTGGTGCTATGAAGGGAATTTATTTTGCTGATAGATGATCTCCATTCTTGACCTCTAAAAGTGCTCTCCATAATGCACACTGATATGAGTCATTTAGCATCTCACAGGCCTGTCACCTCTAGCGCTAGTCTGATAAATTACTCCTAACTTTGGGAGGAGGTATTGTTTTAAAGAAAACACAGCAGATTTGACCTTCAATAGCTCTTACCTTTATGTTTACTTCTGAGGCTTAAGGTTTTGAATCGAATTCTGTTGGATTCCAGACAGCTTTGCTGAAGTGACTTCTTAAGCAAATCAAGAGATTCTAGGTTTAGTTAAAACATATGAAATATGCATATTCTAATTAGAAGCAGGTTCTCATGTTTCTATATTATACATTGGCTGTAGAGAGCTTTATCAATGCCATAAGTGTCCCAGCCGCCATGGACCAAAGACCACTAGAGGGAACCTTCTGGACCACCATGGACAATTCCCCTTACAATCACCAGAGGATACTCCTTAACATGACAACAGACATTATAAAGCTTCTTCACTTGACTTGACATGTCTTCTCAAGACCACTAGAGGGCATCCACTGTCACAGAGGACACTCCTTGTCAAAACCAACAAGAACAATTAACCCCCAGACCACTGGAGGCACCCCAGCCACAATAGAAAATTCCCTTTCACACCAACAGAGGGCACACCTTGTCACAGCCACCACTGAGGAGTTTCCTCCAGACCACATACTGACTCAACTTTTACATTTCATATTTTCCCCATCTGTTTTATTTACTTTCCTGATTTTGTAGGCTAGTTTGGCATTTCAATCAATACTCACCCTACATAATTCAACTGTTGGAGCATTGAGCTTATGCCACCAAAAGTGTTTCTACAATATGATCAATCCTGGTCACTGCTACTATTGACATTTTCCCTACAGAATACGTGAGGGCAGACCAGATCATGCCAAAATCGACAAGACCTTCAAGACCATCAGAGGCTCCAATGGACAATTCCCATCCAGACTCTTATAGGGTACTGCTCATCACAGCCATCATGGAAAAGTGACCACATCCTGACCTTTATTTTGTTGTATGCTCTATTTCCTTTCTTGAATGTTTTGGCATTTCTTCAATATTCATGCTATTTAACAATTCTTTGTTGACACTGTTGTTGACAGCAAATCTGTTAAATGTAGTGAGTCTCACATACTGTAATGGGAAGCAGAATAATACACAAACTCAGAGTATGTGTCCAGCATTAACCAGTATAAACTCCAGCTTCTTAACAACACTAATGCATGAAAAGTCTTTGTAATGAGATAACAAAACAACTGGGTATAAAGAGACTAACTAATTAAGGGCTAAATGCAGAAGAGGTGTTCATGTTCAGGAAATAAACCAGTGTCAGGACAAGGGAAAATACAGGACTAAAAGCAAAACAAAGGCACATGGTGAAAAAAAAAAATCACACATTGAATAAAGAAAAAAACACAACAGACACTCACTCAGTGCACTCGGAAAACATGCTAACATACTGAGAAAGAGATTTTTAACTGTTTTCACTTTGCTATTATAATTTGATGCTACAATAGAAGATTAGAATACAGTATCAGGCTCCTTCCCAAACCTGATATTTTTGGGTGCAAATCAAACTCTGATTATTCAGATAAATGCTGCTCATCCTGCCAAACTCATACAGATTACCCATTTGTACCAGGCATCCTTCTTCTGACAAGGAACAATTAAGAAATTAAAAAGATTGAAGCACTTAAGATTGATGTCAGTCTCACACCTCAGTGCTTCCAACCTCTAATATTTGTTTTTGCACAAAATGGACTATTAGGCAAAACTACACACAGTTTTATAGCATAAAGGTTATGCGTGTAAAAAAAAATGAAAAGGGTTATTTTATTATGTTCTTGATCTTCTCAAAGCTTAGTTATGTTATTATTGGGTTATGAAGTTATGCCAAAGAGAAATTCTGTAATTTTTTTTTCACACCCCCATATCCTTCACCAAGACATATCAGGCATGCAAGAATTAATAAAAGCCAGAGCGCAGAATGTGCAGAGCTTTTTCAACAAGCGAATTCTGATCATTATTTATTTCATCAGATGTAAAAGTAATAAACAGTAAATGTGTCTCAATACAGAAACAACTTTTGTACTACAAGAATATTTTGATTTTTACTCTGGCAGGCAGGTGAGTTAAAGTTAGTAAGTAAAATTGTAATATAATAATAATAATAATAAAAAAAAAAACAATAAATACATAAATGATGTGTGCTTCAATATTATTACTGTAGCTATCAAAGTATTCTTTGCACTATTTAGGACAATAAAACTATATGTAATGTATTGTTCTCTTTAGTTCTCTTTAACCTTAAAATTACCCCAGCAAGATAAAATATTTATTTTCCCTAATTTCAATTACAATTTTTACAATTCAGTCAGAAAAAAATACATATAATAAAAGTCTAAAAAGCTGTTTGGAATGATCTGGATGTGCAATGTGGCTGCAATATCTCTTGAATATGAGGAAGCAGCAGAATTTGACAGAATTTGTTATGGCCTGGTTGTCAACCAGATAATCACTAAAATGTGTGAAACTGTTGCCCCTGTGCACAAAGCCGGCTCCATGACAATATGATTTAAATGGTTTTGAGAGGAAGGTCTTAAGTGACCCACTATAAAACTCTGACCTAAAATCTACTGAACACCTTTGGGATGAATTGTAATGCTGCCTGCACCCCAGGCCTCTTCACTCTATATCAGTACTTGGCTTCACTAAAGCTGTTGTGGTTGAATGAGCACAAATCTCCACAACTACACTCCAAAATCTATTAGAACAACTTCCCAGAAGAGTGGAGTGTATTATAACATCAAATGGGGACTAAATGTGAAATGGGATTTTCAAAAAGCACATAAAACCTTGGAGGTTTGATGTCTCCAAACTATTGTCCTTAAAATGTATCAGAAAGTAAATCATGTCTGAGGGGACAGTTGCAGTTTCCGAACATTTATCAAGACTTTTCGAGCGTTTTTTATTATATAATTTATGTTGATATTTTGGTTAATATTTAGAATCTTTTTATATTTAGAATATAATATTTAGAATCTAGAAAGCTATTTTACTTACAGATGTGATTTGGATGTATCCATGTATCTTAAGATACTGGTGGCTGCAGTGTGATGATCACGACACATTTTTGCCACATGATCTCATTACGTCCATGTGTCTCAGCTTCCCTTTTTTCTGTTGGACTGGTGAGGCTCTGGAGTGAGATTTTTATTCCGAGATGGACATGTTCGGTGTCGAGTCTGAGCAGTGGGTGTTTGTGTTTTTCTCGTGGCCTCCTACGTCGTGGTGGATTGTTTACATAGATAAAGCCGGGGGCGCTGCGAAGCACAGTTCACTGCAACTTATGACACTGCATGTCATCCCGCTGCACTCCGAGTGTGTGATTGTGTGGGTGTATGTGAAAGACTCAAACTCACACACCGACTTTGACATTTCCATTATTTGCTGTGATAAGTGTCTTGGCAGAAAATTTCAAATTAGATCCCCTGACTACTACAGAGCACTGTAAACTGAAGACCCCTTCCATGTTCAATATACATCAATCAACACAAAACAAACCCCCTGGTCTGTCACTGTGTCATTACTGTTAGATAAGTCTTTTAGACTTTGATATTATATACTGTATAGACAAAAGATTTTCTCCACCTGACCCTAAGATTTGTATGTGTTTTTTTAATGTCTAATTGAATATTTAAACCCAATTTTCTATTATAATAACATCCACTCTTCTGGGAAGGTGTTCCACTAGATTTTGAAGTGTGCTTTTGTACTTTTGTACTTTTATTCAAGTGAAAGTTTAAAGGGAGCACTTTTACTTTAACTGGAGTAATATTTTACCTACTGTATAGAACTCAAGTAGGTAAAAATAAATAAAAATATTACTCCAGTTAAAGTAAAAGTGCTCCCTTTAAACTTTCACTTGAGTAAAAGTACAAAAGTATTTGCCATCAAATATAATTAAAAAAATCCAAAGTACTGTACTATGATTTATTATGGCTATATATTCCTTTCATCATTTCTGGAACGAATCAAACAAAAAGTTTGCTGCTTTATGTTACAATGTTACTCTTAGCACACCAATCTATCATTTAAATGATAATAATGAGTCAAACACTGATTGTTATTTGTTAAAATGATCATGAGCTCTAAACCATCTTTTCAACCACAAAGAAATTGTGCAAATAAGGCCACAGATGCTGTGGCAAGTTAGATTAAGGCGTTTCATCCATCATTTTCTTTCTCTTAAAATGTTCTGTTTGCTGCTGAACTGACACTGAACTGTATATTCGTGCTAAATAGATACCACCAAGCAGCAATCACAACAAGTTCAAAACATAATGTGTGCTCTACCCTGATTGGTGACTTGCTGTACACTTGACCAGTTAAGTTTTTATTTCCTAATAAATAAAAATGAACTACTGATTTTGCAAAATTTATTAGAGTAAAAAGTACGATATTTGACTTTGAATTGTAGTGAAGTTAAAGTCTCCCCGAATGGAAATACTTCAGTAAAGTACAGATACTTAAAAAAAAACGAATTAAGTGCAGTAACAAATTACATTTACTTCATTACTGTCCACTGCTGGTGCAAAGAAGTACTGTCATGCTGGAACAGGTTTTAACATTTATTCAATGCTACCACATCCAAAGACATCCTTTACAATTGTTTAGTTCGTTCATGAGGTGTCCCAATATTTTTGTGCATATAAAAATTTAGTTTTTTTAACCAAAGCACAAAATATTTTTCAATTTTCTGTAGAATTGTATTTGCATATTCTCTCATAAAGAAATTAAAAGCGATAACCATCGGCTATTTTTTGTTCAACTGATCCTAAGGGGTTTAAAAAAAAAGCTCTCCTGTATGCATAATTAAACCTGTTAGCTCATTTTTGATGAACAAATTCCATTTTGCTAGCAAAAGAGAAAACAAGTTGAGCTGTGAAACAACAGGAATTGACGGGGTAACAGCATTAGCAGAAGAAAAAAAGTCCTACAATACATGTGAATGTGTATTCTTAATGTTTGAAACCCAAATTAAAACTGATCTGTGATTTGTAACAGCCAGGACTCACATGAGATTTGTGCTTCTGACCAAGGACGATGCTTTTTATTGGCTTTCTTGTGAAAGAAGTATTCAGAAAAAGCTGTAATGTCACTTCCTCGCCTCACCGAAAAACGCACAAGACGGAGTGTGTTATGCTTTACATACAGCCTCTGAGACTTTTCTGCCACCAAGACTCTGTTAGAAGTGCGGAAAAAATGCACTAACAATAAGGAATGGAAAGGAATGAGAGCTAAGACACTAATGATGTCCAACTTCATGATCTCCAGCCTGCTGAGTGAAAACTTATTGTTTTCAAACCTTTTTTTTTTTCGACAGGGAAGGGATGTCTACCCTGCTGTCATGAAGACAGCTAATAAAGCTATTTGTACATTTTTCCCCCAGTTCTTCTCAAGAACGATGAAAAAACTATTTCTCGTTGAGGATGAAATAATTTCTGAAAAGCCAGCAAGGAATCATTTTGAGTTCAGATTATAAAACAATAAACCAGGATGCAAGCCTCACTGATTATCATTCCTAATTCTGAGTAATTTCCTCAGCTCCTGCACACTTGGCTCCATTCTCTTTAGTAAATTGTAGTGTTCAATCCAAAATAACAAAACCCCAGAGCTAATATCATAAATATTCATGACTTAGGTATTGTACTGCTCTTGTGTTTTTTTTTCTCTCATATTGGTTTCTGTAATAGTCAAAATCACATGCTTTCCCATTAGTCCTTGGGACACAGCCACCGGCACATGACGGAGTGCATTATCTCCACTATGCAGCCCAATCCTGTTCTCCAAATGAGACACATCTTTCCTCGCCAATCGTTTTCCTCTATTGACACATCCTCAGTCTTTTATATTTTTTTACACAAACCCTATACGGTTTTACATCCTTGCTAACAGCAGTTAGATATCATTTTCCTCTATTTGGGCAGCTGGCATTGTTCTTGCAGCATAATATATATTTTTTATCTTGTAATTTGTCACTCAGCTCTTAAAAGCCTTTCATTAATCAGAGGTCAAGATTCTGTTGAGAACCAAATTCTCAAATGATGAGCAAGAGGGTCTGGATTCTGCCTCACCACTTTTTGTGGTAAATAAAAATTTGTACAAATCAGGTATATAAAAGCTTTGTTGTTCTAGCAAAGTTTTGATGACCATATTTATTATTTTATCATTGTTTTACTAGGGATACAAACAGAACATACAGAAAACATGTACACAAAATGAAACAAATACACAATTTTTAGTACAAAATGGTTTTTATGGTCAGAAGCCATATTGGGTAGACTGTCCAGAGGTTTTCTAAAATAATCTTCTGGTATATTAAACTAAGCTTCTTTCAGCACTTCCCATAGGTCTTCTTTAGATTTAGGTTGTGCTTTATTTCTGGCTCTGTGATCCCATACTGCCTTGATAATATTCAGGTCTGGATTCCGTAAAAGCCAATCCATGACTGTCAGTGTTTTATCAGATGGTTTCCTCTCCAAATATAATTTCACTGCATTAGCAGTGTGCTTGTTATTTGTGGAAAATTACACCAGTCTCAGCAGACACTTTCCAGAAGAAATGTCATGATGAATTAAAAACGATATAGAAATGTCAGCATTTATGACCAGTTTGGACAATATCACCAACACCACTGGCAGAAATGCAAAAAATTAAATAAACAGGATAGACCCTCCATCATGTTTCACCGAACGCCACAAGTACTTTTCAATGATTAGCCCCCAAAATTTCAAACACTACATAATATTCTTTTCCACTGATCTTCATCCCTATCTTTGTGAGCTTTAGCATACCTTATTCTTTCCACTCTGTTCCCCTTCCAAAAAAGTGTTCTCTTGGCTGCTACCTTTCCACAAAAAACATTTATGATCAAGCTTCTTCAGACTGAAGAAGATCATGACGATGCTGCCAGATGTTGAGTCATGTCCTTGCTGGATCTTTTCCAGTTCCAAATAAGAACCTCAAACTTCTCATCAGATTTTAAAAGTTTTTTGGGCTTTCCAGTGTTTTTTTTGTCCCTAAATTCTCATGGTACTTAAAACAGCTTGAACATAACATTGAGTTATCCAGTTTGTTTGCTGATTTCCGTTTGAGAGTGGCCTTGCTGATACAAAAGTATGATTTAATGTCGGTCAAATTCTCTGATCTTTGGTATTTTGAAAGAAATGATGTGATAGAAAGTTGGTCTTATTAGCAAGTTCCAATGAATGACTGACATCCAATGATACCAGTGAAAAATTCTTATGACGACTATGTAATGCTCAAGCATGTTGCGGCAGCGAGGGCATGGTCAAGCACTGGTTTAGTGAATGGAGGGCAGACCTCTAGGTAACTAGCGGTGAGGATCACACCCTTGTTCATGCTTGTACTAATGTGTTTTCTTTATGCAGAAAGGATAAAAAACAAAGAGAGATAGAGACTTCAAGAAAGGGAGATGGACAAAGAGCTGTGTGTGGATGTGCACGTGTGTGCATTTAAAACAGACACTGAAAGTGAAATTGAATTAACTGTGGCAAATAAAGTTTTGAACCTGTTGCTTGCTCTGAGCCGAAAAACTTTCCACACATGTATTGCACAATCCTGGTGTAATACTGTAGACCTTTTTCACAGCAGTCAGTTTGACATGAAATAATACAGGTGTTAGCAATGACATCACTATGGGTTCTACTCCATTTAAGTTTATGAGAACCAGATTCCTGCGTTTGTGTAATCTGAAGTCACACTTAGCCTACAAAAGGTGCTTTTTTTTATTTTTATTTTTTTATATTGTATAAATATTTCCTGTATTTTCTGCTTGTATTCTACTAAAGAGACTTTAAAATAATTACATATGTTCACTATACCAGTGGGGAAACACCAAATCTAATCATGGCCTAAGACCTCTGCACAGTGCTGTATAATCACAAGACAAGCAAACAAATAAAAACATACATTTTATATATATTATGTATATCTAAAATGTAATAATATAAAAAAACATTTATTTTTTTATTAAACTTTATTAAGGACACACAGACAATACAGTAATTTAAATAAACAAACCAACAATCATACACCCCCCCCCCCCACAAAAAAAAGACATAGTTAAAATTATACTATTTATTATTTAAGTTTTGTTATATATTCATTTTTCATTTTAAAATATAAAAAACACCACCACCACCACATCTCTAATTTTATAGATAAATAATATGCATGTTATTAAAGATATACTGAATGTTGTATAAAACAATGAACTATGATCTATTCTCTTCAAAGTCATCTCGCATAAAAGCATCTTACAGCCAAGAGTGGTGGACAATAAAGAATTTATTTTTACAGATTTACAAAATATATTATACAATTTCAGAAAACCGTGTGGGTTTTTTTTCTCCTTTGAAGAGAAAACACAATGTTAAATAAGAAACTGTGGTAAGACAATAAGTTTAATCCCATGGTTCTGGTAAGAGTTTGTGTGGTGTAAGAGTTTTCTTACTGTGTGTGTAACTATAGAAAACACTCACTTTATAGAAGGCTGACATGCAGGAGAATAGAACACTAAACTGCATCAAGAATTTTCACAGATCATCATTTTTACACATACTAAATCTGTTCAAAAGCAAGAATGTTTCCTATTTTTACACATGTTGAAATGTATAAAGGAGGACATTCACTTTTACCACAGCCATATTGAAGCAGGGGATTAGTACATTTACGGAAGTGCAGGAATAGCGCATTTGGCGTCCAACACTGGCAAATGCCTGTGTTATTCACAAAATAGCAAACTTGTTAAAATGAGTTCAGTACAAGTTGTGTGTGTTTATATAGCACGTTTGCGTGACGTGATGTAAACACAGTCCTGACACCACTGGCCTTGAAGCTGAGAGTACGAGCATTTTCATTGCAATCACATAAGCATCATGGAATACTTAAAAATCACAGATAATGTTATAATAAAAGACCTCTTATACGTTTTCCATCTCGGGTTACCTCCAGGCGAGCGAAATGAGACCTAATTATCATTATTGATCTTTGCACCTTGTTAAA
This sequence comes from Silurus lanzhouensis, assembly GCA_039877035.1. Taxonomy (NCBI): domain Eukaryota; kingdom Metazoa; phylum Chordata; class Actinopteri; order Siluriformes; family Siluridae; genus Silurus; species Silurus lanzhouensis. The sequence goes on along the minus strand of JBCEWE010000486.1, from coordinate 1,336,537 downwards.
AGTCCAATAGATTCCAGAGGTATCAGTTCATTATTCTGGCTCATGAGAGCTGAAGCTCCAGCCAAGCAATCACGAAGCCTTAGAGGGAAGCGAAGATGTCGGTGATTCCAGGTCCATTAAAATGATTAATTATAGAGGATTTTATTCTTTAACCATTTATTTATTTATGCGTTCATTTTTCACTGGTCCGTTTGGCAGAAGAGAGAAATCATCAGGTTCCTCCTGGGCATAGCCATTAGCTGACATTTAATCCTGCACAGACTTCTGAGAAGTTGTATGCAAAGCTGTGAGCCAAGTTTTCACTGAGCTAATGAAGTTAATGTCACAATCCAGTGCAGTCTGTCACACCGTTCCCCTCTGAGTACAGCCAGACACTTTCTGCTCTATTTGTCTTTGTCTTAGCAAACGTTTATTGCTCAGGTTTGGGATCTTTGCAGGTGAAGTCCTGCTTTTGTCTTGTGCAAACACCAATCCCGGAGTTACTGGTTAGTCATTGTTGATCGCTATGAGACAAGCTGTTAAAGATCATCTTAAAGATGTGCAGTAGAGTTGAGGTCAGAGCTCTATAGCAGGACACTCAAACAATTTTGGGTTTCCTAGTTTAAGTGAGGGGAAAATTTATTGTTACCACATCCAAAGACCTCCTTCACAAGTTTGTGCATCCAACTTTGTGGTAAACATTCGGGGAAGGACCAGATATGGGTGGAAAAGTCAGGTGTCCCAATACATGTACATTTACTTTTGCGGCATTTAGCAGATGCCCTTATCCAGAGCGACTTACAAAAGTGCTTTGAGTCTCTAGTAATGAATAAATCTACACTGGTACGCAAGATTACAAACTTAATATAAATATAACCCTAGAATTCTACAAACTTGGAAAGTGCTAATTTAAGTGTTTCAGGAAGAGGTAGGTCTTCAGTCGTCGCTTGAAGATAGTCAGGGACTCCGCTGTACGGACATCTAGGGGAAGTTCATTCCACCAACTCGGTGCCAGAACAGAGAAGAGCCTTTTGTCTTTTGTCCATTTAATGTATCTGAACTCTAGTTGAAGCTAGAAATCGCTGACCCAGGTTAACTAAAATCATATATTAAAAAAAGTTTTCTTTATAAATATAAACAAGTTCACATTCTGAACTCTAGTAGATGAAGTCCTGAAAGGATATAACAGAAGTCTGAAATAACTAAATAGCTACAACCTTTATTTGTCTATCATTTTTTATGTGAAATATGTTCTAACATTTAATATACAGAACACATATCTTTATATAGCCCAGTCTTAAAAGGTAGAACATTTTGTATTTTTTAAAATAAAAAAGTTGAATTGTTTAATAAAAAGTATGACTTATTTCTATTCCTATTTATAAACATGTTCATGCCTCCTATGAACATGTTCAGGTTCAACATCATTATCTATTATTAAGTACTAAGCTCCCATGTGTGCAAATATAATCAGATATATTTTCTGCATCTTTATTGCAATGACTTTCTCCTTTTAAAAAATAGACTTGAAATCAATAGAATTATTAATAACATAGATACTGCTCTTAAATAGTTACCCACAACTTAAGTTTTATTTCTCCAGACAAGTGAATTAGGAAAACTGACAAACTTTTCTCCATCAGATTTGACAATTAATATATCCATATATATCCATAAACAATCACTAAGCATATTATCTAGGAAACATAAAAGACTGCCACTGGCCAAACCCCCAGAGTGATAGTTGTATCTGTCCAGTGCTATTAACATTTGAACCTTGAACCGTGAGTAGGTAAAATTGCTAAATAAAACATGAGCTGGTCCAGGTACATAGCCTTGCACTGAGAGGTCTCCTGAGACTAATTAAAGCCAAGGTAATATTACCTTGTGCTTTGACCTGCAGTTCTGCTGTGAGATGACTAATTCAGAAAAAATGTGAGGATATGTATGCAGGTGCTAATTAATGAAATCAAAATTCCAATGCATCTACAAAAAACAAAATCTGTAGTTAAGTCACAAGTGGGTGGAGCACAATGGGAGGCATTAAAGACACACAGCTGACAATCATTCGCCAAAAAAAGAGGAAACATATTTGTTGGCAGCCAGCTGTTTGTGATCTCACCCTCCCGTCTGTGAATTCTACTTCCTGCAGTGACAATGCCATTGCTACTGGAAGCGCTAAAGTCTTCCTGCTGCTGTAAATAGCAATTAAACCAGAGGCAATTAATTCAGTGCACTGGCCCACTTAAAAGAGATCTATTGACTGGCTGTGCTAAATCGTCAATTTGGACCCATTATGCGGAGGCATATTTGCAAACATGGCCATAATGCTGATTGCTAAGATAATTAAAGCATGGCCACGCAATAAGAATAGGGGCCCAGGAATAATTGTATAATAATGGTAATGATTTTTTTTTGTATAGAAATCTCTTCTTTATTTGTAAAAAAAAAAATTGGTAAAAACGGTATTAAAAATCTGCACGTGCTCGTTTTCTACTAATGCACGGCATTATATCAAAATTCTATTCTGGTAGAACTGTTTCACCATTTTCCCTTCATTCTTGAGCAAGTATAGTCACCTCAACCATCGTTTTTTGGTTAATGCCACATCATCTTTTATGGGACTGTTCTACCAAGTGTAATTATCTTGGAAACAAAGAGTTTAGAATTCATGCATAAGCATTGCAATAAAAAGAAAGCAGAATTTTTTTCTTTGCAGTTTCACCTCGTGACTTTCTGCATTTCAATCACTTGGAGGAATTCAAAGTTTCTCACTCATTTTCAAAGGCACAAACTTTGTCAAGGTGCAGGGGGTGGCTTGATTGGTTCTGTTGAGGTAATTCAGCTTGTATTTTCTTTACAAAAAATTTGAAAGACAACATTAAAAAAATTAATTCAGATGAATTCTGAATAAAGTCCTCAGAATGTTTTGAGTTTGATTAAATGTGGATGGTTGGTAGGTAGTGCAGATTTTCATGCTTCCCTAAGCCATAATTTTATGTTAATACATAAAAGAAAATGCATAAATTAAATGCTTTTCAAAGTCTTATCAGAAGTATAGTCAAAAATTCGCTTCACTTTAAAATGAATTCAACATCATCTGGACTGCTTTTCCTTACTAGCGCTACTCCCTTTGGACTTCTCCACCTTTCTTTCTCCTATAATTTTTCTTCAGGTCTCTTGAGTCATCAGTCAGTTGCTTGTTGCCTTTGAATTAGACTCGAACTCCTGAATGTGCTCTTTAATGAGCCGAGTGATCCGTCCATAATTCAACAAGCTGAAATGGAAACCAGGGTGATCAGAGGGGTTTAAATAGGCGACCACAATCAGTGCTATTCAGGACACTGAATACATTTTTTCCACCTGCACATCCACCTTCTCAACCTCTTTCTTTGATCTGTGTCTTTGTAAAGCTGTTCTGACATTTACAGAACGTAGTCGATAATGATCTTTTAAGTTCCTCCTCATGATTATTGGTGACAAGCCCAACCTAATGCACCATGCCAACAATGCCTAGTTGGTACGTGACTTTACTAACGCTCTCATGGTTAAATGAACACAAATCTTCACAAGCACAAAATCTAGTGGAACATCTTCCCTGAAGAGTGAAGCTTATTATGGAATGGTCTGAAAGTATAAACAAACAGATCTTATTGTCAGATGACCACATACTTTTGTCCAGATAGTGTATTAAAGAAACAACTTTCACATGACTTCTTATTTCTCTTCTGGACCGGTATGATCATCCATCCAATGGTGGAAAACAAGAAACATTTGTAAGTTCTTTAACTTAAAAAATCTCACCCAAGTGTTATACAAAATAAATAAACATGTGAAGTGCAACATGGATAAGCTAGATTCCTTAATTACATGACAGAGAAGCAGGTGCTACTCCACTTTGTAGCTACCAGCAGTTGAAGTAATAAAGAAAAAAGAAGTGTCTAAACTAATTTCACAGTTTACAAAACATCTGGACTGTGACATTCAATTGAGCTATAATTATTTTGATATTTAACTCGAACCATTATTTTGCGTGTGTAAAACTTGGCTCTCATTTGCGCACATGCAGGTTTGAGATTAAAAACTATGCTAAGCGGATATCTTGCTCGGCCGTAAGTGAGAAGCAGGTGCTGTGATGAATAAATTATGCTGATATGTGGCAAGGTGTCAACCACAGACAGGTGACTCGAGGGAAACCACAAAATTCCCTGTGTGCCACCATGGCATCAATATTCATGCCAGGCAGCTGCTGGAGTCGTTGGTATTCTGAGCTGGACAAAAACAAAAAAAAATCCAAATGCCAAAGGTTAGAAACATAGATTTCTATACAGATGTTTATATATTGTTCAATTTGCTCATTTTGCTCATTTTGACTTTTTATTGAAAACCAATGAAGGTGGTGCTGGGTTGTGAACTCGTGACCTTCTGATCAGTGGGCAAAAACATTAACCAATAAGCCCTTTTCTACTGATTTATCATCTTTATATTTATTTATTTATTTATGCAGATAAGTGTTAAACTAAAGAATGATCAGGTAGAACCAAGCAATTAAACAACTAAGAAAAAAAGTTATAGACAAAAGTATTGGGGCACCTGACTTTTCCAGTCATTTGTGGCTCTTTCCCAAAACTGTTAGCACAAAGTTGAAGGCACACAATTGTTTTGGTTCACCTCCGGGAACGAGATGCTGCGTCAACAACGCTTTGGGAAACAGATGGTGTTTGGTGTTCCCAGAACCTTGCTGACGCAGCATCTCGTTCCTTTGGGGAACCAGGGTTACATACACAATAGAGAGACTATGTTTTTGGAAACTGTAGCATGTAATTTACTCTTTACATGAACTAGGAGATCAAAACATGTGCAGTTGGCATTAGCTGGAGTGGAAGTTAGCTGGAGTGGAAGATCTTGACTGCCTGCTAATAGAGCTCTAACCTCAACCCTATTGAACACCTTTGAGATGCTTTGGAATGCTGACTGCACCCCAGTCCTCCTCATCCCACATTAGTGCCTGGTTCCACATTTACATTTATGGCATTTAGCAGACTCCCTCATCCAGGGTGACTTACAAAGGGCTTTGAAGTTTCAGTCAATATACACACTATAGTTTTATACTGGTTCATTAGTACACAGTACTTTGCTTGGAGAAAAATGTTATAATAAAAAAATATATTTGAATGCAAGAGATGTAGGTCTTCAGACGTTGTTCAGTCATCAAGTCGAAGTTTGTTTTTAAAACCTTGCTGCCAGAGCAAAGAAGAGTCTGGGAGCATGTGTTCCTTGTTCCCTGAGAGATGGTGTAGTTAGGGGTGACAAGTACTGAAAGGTAGAGGGGATGAGGGTCCATTTTTAACTTTGTAGGCAATCTGTGTTTTAAATCTGATGCAGGCAGCAACAGGAAGTCAGTGCAGGGAGAGTAGTAGTGGGGTGATCTGGGAGAACCAAAGGAGGTTAAAAACAAGTTGTGTGCCTGCATTCTGGATCAATTGCAAAGGTCAAATGTCTTTCCCTTTACTAATGCTCTTGGAAGCTAGAGCAGCATCTTCCCAGAACAGGAAAAGTTATTATACTAATAAATGTGGACTAAACATAGAATAGGATAATTTATAGTCATATAGTTGAAAAAAAAAACAATCTTATGGTCTGGTGGCCATGAACCTTTGCCATCATTATATAATTTTCATTGTGATCATTTTTATACATGATTCAAATTATAAAACACACACCAATAATCTATAAAGGTTATATTCAAGCTAATTACATTCACCAGAAAGCTGCACTATTGAGCTACCAGCAGAAGCCATTTAGTTGTATATTTGCACATACTGTATGCTATAGCATGGTCTGTAGGATACATCCAATAATCTCTTCAACAGGCATTCATTAGGCTTTGCTTGTTCCTAGGCTTTGTGGTCTTATGCTCAAACAAGGTAAAGAAAAGAGGTGCACCTCCGTGTATTGATTGTATTCGCTCAAACATCACTACCACCATCGGTACTGCACAAGCCATTAAATAATTAAATTATAGATTCTGAATCTGTGTTTGCAGAACATAGAAATAAATAATGTTTTCATGAAACTGATGAACAGAAAACTGTAATCTGAGCCATTTGGGAGTTGAGTGCTATGAATAGCTCAGAATGCCCAATGTGCATGTTAATGTAATGTATGCTTTGTAGATATTCATTAATTATGTAATCTGACAGACGGTGGCATTCGTTCGTGACCTTCAGCAACCCTGGATAAACATCTGGAAAAACTTTTGGCTTGGAAATTACCTCTTCCATCCAACTGTACAGCAAGGCCTGGGCTAAAGATTGACAATCCTGTATGGGTGAGCCACAGTCTCAAAGTACTAGTTTTGCTTTTTTTGTTCTCTCCATTTTTGTGTTTGGTTTCTTCTCTATAATAATAATAATAATAATAATAATAATAATAATAATAATAATAATAATAGCTATCATAATAATCATTATCATTATCATCATGATCATCATCAGCAGCAACAACATCTTCTTCCACTTCTTCTTGTTATTATTATTGGCACTGTATTCTCCTTTGTATCATGTGTTTTTTTATATCCTGGCAGCCAATTGAGTTTTAATTTGTATCTTTTTAAAAAGATTACACATTAGCATTATTAATACAGGTTTTAATTTTTAATATACGGTTTTAATAGCCTTCTATCAGATGCATTTTTTCTGGTCAATCAAGACACTAATAATGCTTATTGCTTAGGGAGTTCTTCAAAAGAACTTGCCAGCAGCTATGGAGACATAAACAGTTAGCAAATAATTTCAGGAATGTTTCTGTGTTCCCCAGAAGCACCCACATGAAAAGACGCTGAGGTTTTGAGATAATATATTTCCTAGAATTTTGTATGGTGACTGAATGCTCTTGGGGCAGGACGTGTGAGTGCTGATACCTTAATTACAGATATCCTGCCCTCTGCCCTGCTGGACTTGTTTCAATCTCTTCTCATCACAGGGGTCATGGCTGCAATCGATCCCCAGCTCCTATCGTCCTCTTCGAGTAATTGCCCTGTATAGAAGAGGATTATTAAAATGCTACACTTCATGAGGGAATAATTAAAGGCAAAATGCAGATGCAAATCTGGCGGCTATTGTGGACCTGTGATTTCTTCATCTGCGAGGATGCTCTGATTCTGTTTCTCTAAGAAAAAATGACAAGAGGTGATTTATCGAGCCCACAGAACGCGCATTACACAGTTCCCTTCAGAGTGCGTTACACAAAAAATATCCTGGTTTTTATTTATTTTTTATTTTTTTACAAAACCTTACTGCTTAACAAGTTTTGACAATGTTTATATTATCCTGCCAGATCCAGAAATAAATTCCAGAGCATAATGTTCACATTTTTCTTTTAAGTAAAACTAAAGGTACCCTGGATTCAGACATTCTTATTATATTTTTGTGAACCGTGAAGAGAACACTGTGTGATGCAGGGTCTCTTCCACAGTCACATATGCCATATTTTGGGTTTTAGTCCTCTCAGTATTTTTGTGCTGAGTGCTGAAATTCAGATAGTTTTAGCTTGTTTTGTAGTTTGGGTCGGTTATACACTGCGTGGGATGAAATAAACCAAAAAGCAAAAAAAACAAAAAAACAAAAAACTTGTACTCTAAGAAAACTTGTTTATCGACTGGTCAGAAATATGTTGAGTAAGAAAATAAAAGAAATAAAAGAATTTATAGTTCATAATAATACCATTTTTATCATCTTAATTTCATCATCCTAAAGATGATGGCTCATGTTAGGCCACTGTTTAAGATGTCCGACATGGAACTTATACATGTAAATTAGAGAATCGGAAATGAGTTAAGCCAACTATCAAAACATTTTAAGAATGTCATTAAGCTCTTTTTGCCATTAGCATGTATGCTACAATATGTGGACATATGTGGTTCTTCCCCTAAACTGTTAGCATAAAGTTCGAGACACACAATTGTACAGGATGCCTTTGGATGCGCTAGCATTAAATTTTCTTTTTAATTAAAAAAGTCGAGCCAAACAAAGCCAGCTCCAGGAATATATGCTTTATATAGTTTGGAGTGCAAGATCTGAAGTGACCTGGTTTAGAGCTCTGACCTAAACTCTATTGAACACCTTTGGGATTGAATCGGTATGCTGTCTGCACTACAGGTCTCCTCACCCTACGTTAGTGCCTGACATTAGTAATGCCCTTGTGTCTGATTGAGCACAAATGGATATAATGATAACAGCAAATGGGGACTGGGATGTTTAAAAAGCACATATGAATACTATAGTGAGGTGTGCACAACGTTTTGTCTATATAGTGTTCAGACAGCTAGCTAGCTAGCTAGCCATTGGGCAGTGAATATGTGCAGAAACTGTTAGAAGCTGTTAAGTAAATACCAATACAAATGGCATTGTTTTGAAAATGGATATAAACATGAGAAGATATACTCTATAGAAGGAACAATATATGTAAAAAAGAAAATAAACAAGATTGACAAGACAAGATTCTTATCAGTATTGTTGTTAATGTTTCTTTATTAAAGGACCAGTGGCCACCAGAAGGTGACTTATTTTATGAAGCTCTGGAGCTGATAAAATATTTGAATATGAATTTTGTATAGTAAATTGGTTATACAGTATCTGTGTAATTATTTGCATGTTATTGCAAATTAATAAATGTAATTTGTTGCTTCTCTCTGGTAGATTTAATACATATGATTTCACCATTTTTTTTTTTTTTTCTTTGTTTTAATCTTGCCAGCCATAAGATTTGCGTTGCTAGGTGCGAGATTTAATTTGTAATTACAGATATTTTTTTTTTTCCCAAAAAAATACAGCAAAACAAACAGATAAAAAAAACACTTTCAAATTAGTCAACATTTTTTTTTTTTTTTTTTATCATTTCACTCGAATGTTTTTTTAGTGATCACCATAAATGTATTAAGCTGAATATGCTAAGTTTAAATTTAAACATACTTTTAGTGAAATATAAAAATTGAAAAAAAAAAATCTAGGTAAATATATCTCCTTAATATCTCTCCCTTCACTTCACGACTGTGATT